>SNVD02013845.1:0-85088 GCA_013180625.2 Boswellia sacra
TGTCCAAATGATGTGATTCTTAAGCCTTTGGAAAGCTTACTCAATTTATAACATTTCATATGTTTTAAAGAAATTCAAATTTCAAGTGCAAGGTTGTCCAAATCATCATGTAAATTGAAAGACAAATGGAAGCAGCTGACATAAGCACTAAATACTCTTTTGGACATATCTTGAGTTAGAAAAATCAAAATGACTTGACTCTCATGGAATTGGAAAGAGGACTTAATGAAGCACATTTCATATGTTTTGAAGAAATTCAAATTTCAAACAGAAGGCCGGCATAATTGACATGCAATTCGGTGGACTGACACAGAAAAGAAAAATCAACTCATTTGAGCACCGAATGATGTTTTGTCCATATCTTGAGTTAGAGAAATCCAAATGACTTGATTCTCATGGCATTGGAAAGATGATTCAATGGAGCAGATTTCATATTCTTTGAAGAAATTCGAATTTCAAACAGAAGGCCGACATAATACACATGCAAGTCGGTCAACTGACACATGGAAGAAAAATCAAGTCACATGAGCACTAAATGGTGTTTTGGCCATATCTTGAGCTAGAGATATCTAAATGACTTGGTTCTTAATGAGTTGGAAAGCTTGTTCAATTTTCCAGATCTTTTATGTTTTACAAATTTTCAAATTTCGAACGAAACATTGACAAAAGTGGCAGACAAGATTTCGGTTTTTATGGTGGACAGAAAATTTGGAGATGATGTCTTCACTTATTCAAGTTCATCTCATTTGCCTATAAAAGGAGCCCTTCTCCCATGCATTCAGGAAGACAAAGAAAGAAGAAGAGAAGAATCTATCAAGCCGCAAATAAGAGAAATATCAAGTTTAGAGAGCTTTTATATTCTTTATCTACTCTTTGAAGAGAGTTATACTTTTGTTGTAAAAATTTTCTTTGTTCTTATTTTGCGGTGAGAGTGAGAACTCTTTCCTTGGTGAGGTTGTTCATCAAGAAGAACTCTTAGTGTGGTGTTATCAAGAGTTGAAGGAAGTTGCCTTGGTGAGGTTGTTCATCAAGAAGAACTCTTGGTGTGGTGTTATCAAGGGTTGAAGGAAGTTGCCTTGGTGAGGTTGTTCATCAATAAGAACTCTTGGTGTGGTGTTATCAAGAGTTGAAGGAAGTTGCCTTGGTGAGGTTGTTCATCAAGAAGAACTCTTGGTGTGGTGTTATCAAGAGTTGAAGGAAGTTGCCTTGGTGAGGTTGTTCATCAAGAAGAACTCTTGGTGTGCTGTTATCAAGAGTTGAGGATAGTTGCCTTGGTGAGGTTGTTCATCAAGAAGAACTCTTGGTGTGGTGTTATCAAGGGTTGAAGGAAAAAGTCTTGGTGAGATTGTTCATCAAGCAAGTTGTAAAGATTTCTACAACTTAGTGGAAAGCTTAGCTCGTGGAGCTAGGAGCCCGTGGACGTAGGCAATGTTTGCCGAACCACGTACATCGAGTTTGCACTCTCTCTATCCCTATCCTCTTTACATTTACTTGCACTTGTGATTGTTCTTTATTCCCATTCTCTTGATTGCATTCTATTTTCATCTTCTTCACCTTTGTTCTCAAAGAAAGATTTAAATAATTTTGATCTTTCAAGAAAAGTTTTCTAAATCCGTTTTTATAAATAAAAACCCAATTCACCCCCCCTCTTGGGTTGCCATACTTGGGTCAACACTTTCTATCTAGGAAACAGTGAAAGAAAAACAATATGGGAGAGACCTTTCTAAAAATTAGACATATAAAAATAAAAATACAATAAATTGAAAATTAGTGTTACCTTTTACACTGCAGTTAGCATCAGAATCATCAATCCATGACTTGAATGATAACGATATGCACAACCTTTCCTCGAATTTAGATGACAGGATGTTAAGAATATTTTTGTTTTGCCACAGCAACAAATTTTTCCTTTACACTCCATTCAACTGTGACAAAGAAAAATCAAAGAGAGACAAGAGTTAAAAATATTACGAGAAAAAATCAAACCTCTTTATATCAATTTATGTGATAACCACTATTTATGTGATTTATATATAGCTAATGATAACCACTATTATGTGAACGTTAATATCAATAGTTATATTAAGCATATGATAAAGAAAAACTCTAGCAGACCAACTAGAGTGAACAATGCAATCAGATATTTTAATCCAAAAAAATCCTTAAAAACAGAGTAAATTCACAAATTATCCATCTAATATGATGGCATACGTGGATATCATAGAATGAACAAAGAATTACTAGATAAGTCGACTGAGAAAATACTTGTACCTGCCTTCCAATTCTTGCAGTAAGTCATGATGGTGAATTGTCAAAAAAGACTCAATTTTTGTATTGTGCAATCATTTCTCTTCAACTCCAGGAAGGAAAATGCAAAAGTTTTGACAATTAAGTCCTAAGAAGGATCTTGCCTTTGAGTAAAAAATTGTCTATGATGTTATTATAAAACTTGGTTGCAATCTTCCTTCTGTTATAGCTAATAAACATTAGTATCAAGTAGTTAAATGATAATTGTAAACATATCAATCACCATGCACTTTACACATATGAGTAAACTTAATAAAAAATTAAGGAATATGTATCAAGTAAAATAAAGTAATAATCACATGAATAATTTAATATATAGTTGATTTTTTTGCATGGATTTAAATTGATGGAATAAAGTACTATGAAATGGAGGAGGAAATTTGGAACCAAATATAAAACACAATAGTGCTACTTTCCTTAAAGATAATGATTAGTTCTTTCCTTTTGATTAATTTATAAACTTATAGAGTTTGCTTTTTAGAAAAATCACAAATCTAGTAATAAAACTGGTTTAAAAATCAGATCATGATAGTAAAAGATCATAATAATTTTAGTTAAAAAGCATTGTGTTCAATAACCTTTTTTGAATATAAACATAAACCAATAATGATACTTCAATAGCTAGTCACCTAATGACCACATGAGCTAAGATGATTCAGTTTTAACATAATAGACTTGTCTAGTCAAACTCAAATTTGATGAATATTTAATTAATTCATTAGCCAACTAATATTTGCGAAAGAACATCATATTCAAAATAAGTAATAGTTTAGAGCATTTCTTACTATAAAAATAGATAACAAATGAAAAAATAAAATTCTTATCCGATTATGAGTTTGATTTAAATTACCTGTACAATTTACATCTTATGCAAATCAGCAATCATGATACCACTACCCTCTCAGGAATAGTTAAAGTAATAGCTTGTCTTTATTTTCTCGTAAGAGTCATGTTATGTAATATAGCTAAGTATTAAATAATAGCATAATTGAAAAGCCCAGTGTTATCTTGATTAATATAGCTAAGGATTTTTTTTTCAGTAAGATGGCCAGCATATAAACAATCAAAAAGAACAAAAAAAATTCTCGTCATTGTTTTCTCATAGGCCCAACCCAGGCTGGTGACTTATTGTCATTTTATTTATCTTCACAAAAGTCTTACAAAAAAAGATTAATTAACATAAAAGAAACCAAGTCAATATTAGGATGCATCGTTTAGCATTAGATAACTTCTTGAATCTAGTAGATGCATCCTTGATAATTGCATTTCTATTATGAAATCCTAAATCTAAAGTTAAAAATAGTTTTATTGTCTAATAGAACACCTAATTCATAGAAGATTTTACAAATCTAATCCTAAGGGCGGGAACACAAATGAGTTACAAACTGAAGATTCATCAATTATTAGGGATCGAGTTCATACCGACCGAACAGGTTGAAAGGTCGTCTGAGCATAAACTTCATCTGTTTTTAGGCTTGCTTGCAAAATCAAACACAAGAAAGTTGTAAATACCATCTTAATTATATACGTTCTACGAAAAAAATGAAAACTCCAAACAGTATACATGCAATGTGATATTTTGAAGGACACATAGAAGCTTTCATGGAAGTTTTGGATAGTTTGGCATAGAAGCTTCATTAATTTATTTTTCTTTCTCTTCTATATATATAACAACTCTAACTTTAACCCATACAAATACAACAAGCATATATAAATTATTTCCAACTTTAATATTTCTTTTAATGGACTCCACAATAATCATATATAAATTGTCTGATTTTCACTTAGTATGTTGAAAGAATCAATTGAACTGCAAACACTTATGATGCCTTCAAAAGCCATAAGAGATCGTCTTATTTTCACTCAGTATTCAACTAAGCATTAATCTCTTACCAACACTACCAATTTTGCTTGTAGTTCTTACAAATGGACAATGTCCACAAGCTTCTCCATCACCTATTAGAGACAATATATTTAATATTTATTTTGAAAAATAAAAAGAAAGATATTAACTTCACAAGATAAATTGATGCTCCAATCTTAAATTCAAATATTACCACAGTCATAAACGGTTAGCATGGAAAAAAGTTATTATCTATATGAGAATTTAGAAGTTGTAATAGAATATGGTGTAATATAGACTTGGCAATGGAAACACATAAATAAATTGATAAATAAACGATAATGTTCTATTGTAAAATATTTAGAAAATTCTAGATTGGACTCGTTCCTTCTATTATGTGCTAAACCAAATGCATAAGTATTGACATATATATACCTCTTCCAAAATCTTGGACCAAACAAATTTCTTCTGCAAGCTTCTTACATACTTTTTTGACTCTTTAACTCTACTCTCAAGATTGCAAGGCTGTTTCTTAAATACCAACACATAGACAAAACAAAATAAAATTACTTCAAAAAATAATAGTCATAAAAAGACAAAGAAATGAGAGCAGCTCTTGCAAAATGATCCTCTTCCTAAAGCTTACGTCTATAGTCCTGTTCAAATTTGTCCAAGGCATGCAATTCATGATATAATTCCTACATCTAAATCCTTTAGTAGGACTATATGTCACAAACATCCATGTTGTCTTAAACATGGGTTAGTCTTATGTATTCTAGTACAATTTCATGGAGCCACCTAACGTTTTGGCTGCCATTTCCTAGTAACAAATAAATAAACATAAGAGTAGAGGCTGAAAATGAGTAGGTTGCACGTGATTAAGTCACATTTTGATAAGTATGATGCCATGTGAGATATACAATCAAAGGACTGCTTTTATCTTATCATTTTGACATTTTATAGACAAGAATCATGACAAAAAATTATCAACATTTCCTGTTATCCAATAAATTTTTTTAATTGATTTGAGACATAACTAATCTTTAAAATTGTGCAGTAGTAAAAAGTAAGAGTATTCAAGAAAAAGAACAACAAAATGACCATTCAAGAAAAAAAATACCACTTTTGAGTAAGCACTAAAGAAAAAAGAAATCCAAAAACAAGCAGTGCAAAAGGAAGCTTTAAATGTTGCAGCAGAAAACTTGCCTAAAGAATTAAAAAAAATCATTAAACCACCAAACAGAACACAACTAACCTTCAACTTTGCATTCTTTTTAATTTTTTCAAGATACATACATCATTAAACTTAGCAATTCTTAGCACAGTAATTGACCAATAATTGCTACAAATAGAAAAAATAAAAATAGATTGACCAATAATTCATACAAAACAAAAAAGAAATAAAAACAAACCGAGACAATATTACCCTAAAAGAAACGAAGCCCTTAATTGAACACAACCAAAATATCTTAACAATTGATATTGGCAGTCAACATAACATTCCAATTAAATACAGAAAACAAATAAAATTAAAGAACAGAAAAGAAAAAAAGAAACTTGCCAGGGTCGCACTGTTGGTAGAACTCTCCATGTATCGATGAACATCTGAAATCAAATATATAACATCTGATCATGATCCAGAAATTCAAATATATAACATCTGAAAATATAAAAGCCAGCTATAGAGCATAAATTAACAAAACCAAACAAAAAAAATCAAAATTTGGCTTTCACAAAAAGAAATACAAGAACTCCAGGTACTAAGCACATGATAAAGCACCCGAAATTAATAAATCTTGAACAGAAAAAGTAGATGAAGAAGAACAACAATATTGTCAAAAAATATAATGAAATAAATTAAAAAGAACATTCATAATCCCAACGAAGAACCATGCAAACCAAACAAATTAGCCATACCAAGATGAAGATTCCACAAGACCAATATATAACGTAAAGCTACAGCAAAATCAAAGGTTAAAAATATAACCTTGGAAACAATATCGTCACACAAAACAAGATGGGTCCTGCAATGCTTGCAACTCTAGATCTTCCCTTCAATCCAAAACAGATCTTTATTCTATAGTCTTTATATGCATATTTCCAAGATTAAAACATAAAATCAGAAAAAATTAAGAAAAATGAAAAATTCAGTCAAAAGGATTCTATAGTCAAAAGGATGCTTATCATATCATTCACATGCAATTTGTCTATCAGAAAGAAAAAGAAAAACACAGCATATCGACAATCATTCACCACTGGACAAAACAAGTTTTGATCAAAACAATTAAGGAGAAAACATACGATGCAAAGCCATCAAACGATCACTGATACAAAACCCACCAAAAAATAGTTACAAAAAATTTAAAAACAGAAGATTTCGAATAAAACCACAAAAATAAAAAACCAATAAAAGCAAACAATAATTACAAAATTGAAAGACAGAGAAGATTTTAGGTTTAAATGGCAATCAAAATGTGCAATTAATGATAAGAGCAAATAATAAAATCACAAATATAATACTTAGGGTTTCAAAGTTAAGGATTTGGGAGATTAGGGTTTCGATCATGAGATTTGTGATTTAGAAAATAGTGAAGAAACTGAAATAGCAAAAACTCTACAATGAAACTTATCGTAAATCGAAAGCAAATCCAAAATGTAACACAAAGTCATTGATGATGCGTTGATGAGTGCTCTAGCTGATGAGACTTTGAGCAATTTCATGTATTTTATTTGATGAGAAATGTGTCGGTGGTTTACTTAAGTGAGGAAGCGATAGCTGGGGGGGGAGTGGAGACAAAATATCAACGTAAAAGACCAAAAATGACATATTTGTCACTAATATTAAAAAAATGATAAATATGTAATTAGAAAAAGAAAACGTGACAAATGAAATAAAAAATTGGGTTTTGACTTTTAGATCTGTGTTATAATTCTCACTTTTTTAAAAAAACCGCCAAATAAAAAAAATGCAAAATGACAAATATAAAAAATATTCTTGTAGTGAACCCTTATTTGTTTTAGAGATGGATAAGCATATCGAGGTAAGTCTGCTATCCCTTGTTTAATAGAATCATGATTCGGAGTTTAATTTCTTTGCTAATGCTTAGACATATGTTTAGGAGTACATGATTAGAATCATGCTAAGAGATTTATTTGCTTTGATGAATGCTAGGAAATAGCATAGAATAGGTAAGAATTACATTTTGCCCTTGAATGAATTGTTTGATATTGACTGCGTGAGTTGGGTTAGAATATACCATGAATAATGCAAGAATAGCAATTGGTAGAATTGCCATGATAGAATTTATCAAATCTAGGTTAGAATGCCATGATATTAGATTATGGCTTTATATGATTTATAATGTATGAATGTTTGTTTTATAGAAGTATAATTGCGTGATGCCATGAAGTGGTGGTGGACTCACATTGATGGTGAGGGACCATCACTAGGAATGAATGACTTAATATATGAATAGAAGTTCAATAGACGTTGAATAGACTCACGTATGGTGGTGAGAAATTCATCATCTATTGGGTCTCGAATAGACCATTTGTATTTGATATTTAAACTTATGTTATGGATGAATGTACATTTTAGAATTTATTTTATTGAAGAATAAAAGCGATGTAATCCTCTTCCCTTCCCCCCATGTTTGAAAGGAAATGTAATTCATTCTCCTCCCTCTTTCTATGGATGTTTAAAACTACTTTGATTGAATAATCACCTCACATGTCTGATAAAGATGAATATGAAATGTGTGCATAACACGAACAACACTAATTGGACTAAGTAACGACATGAGATGTTCTTATTTGGCATTTCCAAGTGGAGGCCGGATTTTGATCAAGGCAGGTCGAAAGACTTGTACCTAACATCCTGAACCCGTCTCTGAAGGGATGCTGGTAGTTTAGATTTTGAAGCAAGGGATCAGATTGCCCCCATTCATTCCTGAATAATTTGTTGGCAACTCCATTCTCCAAACATGCCATTGCTCATTTGTGTTCCTTTAAGTCTCGAAAATAGGCTTTGACACAGTGTCGTGATCGCAAATACTCTGGCGGGATTAAAGCCTCGCTCACAATGGTGACTCCACTGGGAATAAGAGAAGTTGATTCTGATGGGAATCCTAAATTCTAATAGCTCATGTCGGTATAATGAGTCCTTGCATCACTACACTTTTGTGCACAATAAGCACAAACGGCCTAAACTAGCCATGTGGCACTTGTATGGGAAGTCTTTAGCCCCATTCGTCGCCTAGACAACTCATGTTAGTGTCACCATTTTTGAGCACGTACCATTGAATTGGTATAAAAAAAGACCGGCCTAAGGGGGCATCTCTCACTCGGAGGAGCCCAGACCATTGGACCCTTGAGACTCAAGCCCATATAGATGACTCTAGAAATTTCTAATAGGATGAATGTCTAAAACCCATGTTGAAATGCATGTCTATGGATGTAAATTTCCCTTAATTAGAATAATATCAACTCAAAATCTCATGGAACCATGAATGAATATCACATGTCAAGTCACCCATAAGAACAAAATGGGAACATGTGCCATGAGTTAAGGTTATCATGACGTCTAGAGAACCATGTTATGATAATCATGGAGAATCCAAACATCAACATGAATGTTAGAATTAGGATAGAGAATCTCCCATTCCTACATCCCATGATGATGACTTGTGAATAAGGCCAAAAATCCTAGGAAGAGAGACTCAACCTCAGATCTGTGGGAGAAATAAGGTTGGAAGGCTGAAAATGTGTCTATGCCCTTGTATGAGCATACATCCTCTCATGCATACATGCGTGCATGCATGGCATTAACACCTTTGTTTTGTAGACATCATAGCTTGGGTTAGACGAAGTGGTTGTTTGACAAGGCAAGAAGAACCAGTCGACAAAATGGCTGCACCCAACAACAACTATGCTAAATGGTCTAATTGAGAGCTGATATGACTACACTCCAACAGCAAATGGCCCAACTCGTTGAAGCACTCCAAAATAGGCCTAACCAGATGAATCAACCTCCACCCAAGGGTAATGGTGGTGATAATGATGAGATAGACCAAGGTAGAGACTGGGGGAAAGCCCAATCAAGAAGGAAGAACCCAAATTAGTCAGGCAGTTGGCCAAGGACATGGAGAAGGTCCAGTCCCTCTTGAAGAAGAAAGGACTGAAAGGGGTGAAAGACCTAGATGATATCTTACTCATTGGAGACAAAGACTTGCCTCTAAAGCTTTGCCTGCAAGACTTGCCCAAGTTTAATGGAGAGGGCAATCCAAAGACACATTTGAGGCAATATGCAGCTATCATGACTACTACTCCTCTGGCAAAGGTGCACTTATTGAAATACTTCATGCTATCTATAAACATTGGATTTTTGAGGCTCAAAGATGAAATAAAGATGAATGTTAAGCAAAGAAAATGATCGAAATGCCCTTGAGAGTCAGGAAGAGAAGGGTGAAAAGAAGTTGGTGAAGAGTCTAGAAAACTAATACATGACTTTGAAAAATCAACAGAAACTAATTCCAGAGGAATCCAATGATGAGTCATACACCTTTGTGAAGCTACGAGTGTCTAGTTTTCACAAAAATTTATGGATCACGAATCGGAGTTGAATTCCAAAAGTTATGCGCGATCGGAGGAACAAAGGTTCAAAGGGACTCTATCGAAGGATGGTAAGCGGCCAAAAGGAAATTGGTCGGTCGGCTATCAGACCGTCGATCAACTGTCCAAGATAGTTGTCGGCCATCTGATAGTCGTTGACTATTGGCCAATGGTTGGGCATTCGTCAGATGGCTACCTGGCTGTCTGGAAATGGCCGCCCGACCCTTTTTGGTTTATTTTCAAAAATTAGCTTGAAAAACTTCTTTTTTCATCTTCACCCCTTGCCTATATAAACCCTCCCCCTCTCACTTTGCAAAACGCACCGATTCTCCAATACAATCATGTCTTCCTTCCTCTTGAACACACGCTCAAGAATTTGGGAAGTCTTTTCTAGTATAATTTTTTTAGGCGTTCTATTGCTATAAACCCAAAAAGGGTACGTCTTGAGAGCAAAATTCTCTCCTCCTTCCTATTTTCTCTTTTATTTTTCTTGCTTAGAAAAAGCATGTTTGGGGTTTTATTTTTATGCCTAGGACCATGATTAGGGTTATTATGAATTGTTCTAACCCAATTTGTTTTGCAAGATAGATAAGTGTGTCGAGGTAAGTTCGTAAACTTTCCTTTTTTAGAATCATGCTTAGGAATTTACTTTCTTTGCGTATGCTTAAGAGCTCATGATTAGAATCATGCTAGGAAAACTTACTTGCTTTAATGAATGCTAGGAAATAGCATAGATAGATAGAATTACCATTTTGCCCTTGAACGCTATGATTGGTGATTGTTTGAATTAGGCTAGAATATGCCATGAATACCATGAATTAGGCTAGAATATTCCATGAATGTTATGATTTAGGCTAGAAATGCTATGATGATATATGATATGAATAATGCTAGCATAGCTAGAATTGCCATGATAGAATTTATCAAAATCTAGGCTAAAATGCCATGATATTAGATTATGGCTTTCTATGATTTATGAATGTATGGATATTTGTATATTAGGAAGTGTATTTGTATGATACCATGAAGTGGTGGTAGACTCACATTGATGGTGAGGGACCATCACTTAGAATAAATATTCAAATACATAATGTTTGGAATGTTTCATTTTATTGTTGAATAACAAATGATGTAATCCTCTTCCCTTCCCCCATGTTTGATGGAAATGTAATATTTTCTCCTTCCTTTTTCTATGTATGAATATAATAATATTTTGATTGAATAATCACCTCATATGTTTAAAGAAGATAAAAATGAGAATGTGTGCATAAAATGAATCACTTAAGCGGACTAAGTAACAACACGAGTTATTCCTATTTGGTATTTCCCAAGTGGAGGCCGGATTTATATCCAGGCGAGTCGAAAGGCTCGTACCTAACTTTTTGAACCCATCTTTGAAGGGATGAGTGTAGTTTCAGTCCCGAAGTGTGGGTCAAATTGCCCCTCTTCATTTCCAATTGAATAATTGGGTGGCGACTCCATTCTCCAGACGTACCCGCGGCTTGTTTGTGTTCCCTGAAGTCTCCAAAGAGGCTTTGACATAGTGTTATGGTCGTAAATGCTCTAGTGGGATGAAGGCCATGTTCATAGTGGTGACTCTACTAGGGATAAGAAGTTGACTCCGACGGGAATACCAAATTTTAATACCTCGTTTTGATATAATAAGTCCTTGTATCACTACACTTTTGCACACAATGAGCACAAAATGCCTAAACTAGCCGTGTGGCATTGGCGTGAGAAGTCTTTGGCTCCATCAGACCCCTAGACAACTCATGTTGGTGTCACCGCCTTTGAGCACGTAATATTGAATTGATATAGAAAGAGATCAGCCTAAGGGGTGGGCATCTCTCACTCGAAGGAGCCCAGACCATTGCACCCTTGAGACTCAAGCCCATATAAATGACTTTAGAAATTTCCAAAAGGATGAATATCCAAAACCCATGTTAAATTGCATATCTATGGATGTAAATTCCCCATGATTAGAATAACATCAACTTGAAACCTCATGGAACCATGAATAAATGCCACATGTTAAGTCACCCATAAGAACAAAATGGGAACCTATGCCATGAAGTTAAGGTTATCATGACATTTTGAAAACCATGTTATGATAATCATAAAGAATCCAACATCAACATGAATGTTAGAATTAGGAGAGAGGATCTCGTGTTCCCACATCCATGATGATGCCTGAGGAATGAAGCCTAAAATCCTAGGAAAAGAGACTCAACCTCACGTGTGTGGAATAAGGTTGGAAGGCTGAAAGCGTGTTTATGCCTTTGTATGAGCATGCATCATATCATGCATATATGCATACATGCATGGCATTAACACCTTTGTTTTGCAGCCATCATAACTTGGGACATTAGACAAGGTGATCGTTTGACAAAGCAAGAGGAATCAATTGACGAGATGGCTGCACCCAATAACAACAACGCTGAAATGGCTAAAGTAAGGGCTAACATCACCGCGCTCCAATAGCGAATGGCCCAACTCATTGAAGCTCTATAGAATGGGCCTACTCGCATGAAACAATCTCCACCCAAGGGTAATGCTGATGGTGATGGTGAAACCAGGCAAGGCAGAATTAGGGGGAAGAGCCCAATCAACCCTGAAGAACTTGAATCTATCAAGCAATTGGCCAACGACATGGAAAAGGTTGAATCCCTTTTGAAGAAGAAGGGACTGAAAGGGGTCAAAGACCTAGACGACAACTTGCTTATAGGAGACCAAGAGTTGCCTACAAAGTTTCGTCTACCAGACTTGCCTAAGTTCAACTGAGAGGGGAATCCCAAAACACATTTGTGGAGTATGCAGCCATCATGGCTACTACTTCTTTGACGAAGGAGCACATTTTGAAATACTTCATGCTATCCTTAGAAGATGATGTGGTACCATGGTATCATGATCTCCCAAAGAGAGTTCAAGAAGATTGGGAGGAACTTTTTCAACAGTTTATGAAATAGCATCACCACAATACCCAACTGGGGTAACATTGAGGGATTTGGAGACGACGAGACAAAAGCCCAGTGAGCTTTTTTAGAGTACTTAGTTTGTTGGAAGGCCAAAGCTACCAAGATGACCACAAGGCCTGCAGAGAAGGACCAGGTCTGGATGATGATCATTAGAGCCCATGCTTTAATAAGTGATAGATTGATGGGTTTTCCTATCAAAACATTTGAAGATTTGTATGACTGAGGCATCCAAATCAAAGAATTGGAGTCTAGACAGAAGAGAAGCATTCATGGCTACCCTCAAAGAAATCAAGAGCAATATCACCAACCTAGTGGGCCTAGCACAAAGCACGTAGAGGTGAAAAAAAGTTACTCCATAAAGAAAATTCAGCCATTTGGGAAGGCCACTTTCCAAAATCTTTGCAAGATTGAGAGCTGAAGGTTGTAACTATTGCCAGCAAAAGAGCTTCCAAACCCAATACTAAGGAATTGGAGGCACCATGAGAAATGCAAATTCTATCAAGTGACTGGTCACAAGACCGATGATTGCACACGCCTTCACCATGAGATCTAAGATTTGATTGATAAAGGCCAGATTCCCACCCATAGACATATGGGCCCAACACAAAGAGCAACCATTGCCTAACTATAACAGGGGGCCTCCTCCATCAACCAACATGATTGGATCAGGCTTGACTGAAGAGCAAGTCATTAATTCCTTCGAGGAGTGTAGATCAAGCAGGGCCGAGATAGCCAAGGGAAGGGAGAAGTCCAAGCTAGAACAAACTACTAGAAAGGTGGTCTCAACAAAGAAGCCCAAGGTCGAAGAGGTCAAGGAAAAAGAACCCAAGGAGATCATTGAGAGGGTGGAAGATGAGCCCGTTCCTTTGGCAGCCAAGATTCACACCAAGAAAGGTGGATGGACCAATATTACAGTGAAGGGAGTCAAGCGAAGCTTAGAACCTAAACTTGTGAATCTCAGTGACCAAGAAGAAGAGGGGCCTCAAAAAGAAGAAGAAGAAGAAGTTAAAGTGACACCCATCAAGAAGAAGTCTACGCCATCAAGCTCATTTGCCAAGAAGTGGATGGCTAGAAAAGGCCCACCACTTAGGAGACTCAAGGTGAAGAAGGGTGGTGAAGCCACGAAAGGGAAGCAAGATTAGTGTCTTATGAAGAGATAGAGCTTGCCTAGAAGATGTAAGGAAGTGAGAATCATGGAAATTTGGGATGACATCCCTCAAGTCAAGACCCCACCAAACTTTTGGGCTGACTTTAGTAGTGATGACGAAGAAGAGATGAGAATTGATGAAGAAACACATGAGGGAGAAACACTTAGGGGTGAGAGAGAGAATGTCCAAGGAGTGACAAAGAGTGGTAGATTTTATCATGAGAAGGAAAAGGAGAAGCCAACTAAGAAGATAGTTGAGAAGGGTAAAGAAGTTGCCAATGAAGAAGCTAAATAAGAAAAAGATCAAGTGATCAAACAATTGAAGAAAACTCAAGCGAATTCTATTATTTGGGATTCACTTATATCCCCCAAAAACGTAGAGAAGCCATGGTGAAGGCCTTGGTAGAGGTAGAGATATCAATGGCTACCACTACTAGTGAAATGTTGACCGCCTTGACTGGAGGAACACCCAAAGGGGTAAGAGAAAGAGAGAAAATCACCGTTATGGATGAAGATCTACCATTCAAAGAGAGAAACCATAATAAGCCATTGTTCATCACCATAGAGATTGGTTGGAAGATGTGACTTATATCACGGCGGATGATGGGTCTACCATCAATATTGTGCTTATGAAGATATTGCACAAGTATGGAGTCAGTGAAGATGAGCTTGAGCCTTGTGAAATGGTGATCAGGGCTTATATGACTCAAAGAGGAGTGCTATTAGGATTTTTAAAGCTTTAGTGAAGATTGGGATAATTGAAGTGATGACAAAATTCAAAGTCCTTGGTTACATTAGCTACCTTGTTGGGATGAGCATAGCTCCATCCACTTGGTGGAGTTTTTTTTGGAAAAGTTACTTAGTAATATAAATTCAAAAAATAATGTACATGAATCCGAGGGGCATACCCCAAGAATTACAACGATGACATAAAGTCCAAAAAGAAATCAAATAAAAGACCACAGTCGGCCTGAACAAAATAACTTTTCGAGGACCATAAATAGCCTAACAAGTAAAGAAAAAGCAATAGTGGCCAAAAAGGTTCAAACATAAAGGAGAGAAGTCAAGTCCATAAAGCTAACGCTCTAACCCTTCTTCTTCTTCTTCTTCTTCTTCTTCTTCTTCTTACCCTTCTTTGTAGGGGTAGCTGGGGTGTCCGAATGAGCTTGATCAAACTGATCCTCATCACTTAGGCTATTAAAATGCTATCCTGCATTTATCCGCTCTGACGAAACAAATGCCTCACGATTGGTAGAACACTGGATAGTACTCAAAAGCCTACCCTGATAGGTCGCAAAAGGAGATAGAGAATCAGAATCTGAGACTAACTTTGCACTCAAAACTTTATTAGCCTTAGGAGGCACAACTGGCATTACAGAATTTGTCACATGTTTTGAACTCTCAATGACCTTGGTCATATCCTCACGCGTATTCAAAGGGACGCTATCAGAGGGAGTTGCCTCATTCTTATCCTGACCTGAAGTCTTCACTTGGTGGAGTTCCTTCCACCTTGCATCAAAAATCTGATTCAACATGGATAGGGAAATTATAACCATTCATGCAGCTAAACAATTGCACCAGCTGCTTTGAGTGTGAAGGTTGGAGAAATACCTTACATGGGTGGCTCTCAAGTAGCCATGATTGATGGAGTTAGCCCAATCATTATAGGAATAATGAAGAAATAGGGGTACATGCCAGGAACTGGACTTGGGAAAAATGGACGCAGCTTACTATCTTTTTCAGAATTCAAAGGTCAAACCTCTAGAAGAGGGTTGGGCTATGATTTTGAAGGGGAAGAAGAAGATGATAACCCAAGAAAGAGAAATTCATCAAATTTGTTAAAGCCCAACATATGAAGAATGTAGGAGCCATTGAGCCATAGCTTTTCAAAGGAATGCTGAAGCTCGGATTTGAGATCTTCAAAATATCCTTCAGGCAGGAGTCTCCAAAGGGGATGACTTGGTAGGAGAAACAGAAAAGATAACCATTAAGGAGGAGAAGCCTCAAGAGCAAGCACCGCCAATGGATCTGTTCCTCGACCTTGCCGCTTTCATCAAGGAAGGAATTAAAAGTGTATCTTATGAAGATATATTTGTACCCAACCTTTTTGAAGAAGAGGACATTGCTTATGTTTCAAAGTTTAATGCAACGAAGAATAATTTTGCTTACCTGTTTGATGTCTTTCCTAACGGCATTGTACATCATAATTTGCATTTCACTAGCATATTTGTAATTCATATCATCCAAACTCATGACATTAATCTTGGTACAATCGAAAAACCTAAGAACATAAGCATTGCACTTGATACAACTCCTGAAGAGAGAGAGAGAAATTTGAAAAATTATTGAAGAAACATGAAGAAATCTTTGCCTATTCCTATAATGACATGCCCAAAATCTGTAGAAGCATCGCTGAGCATACAATTTCAACTTTTTTATCCGCATGTGAAACTGGTTAAGTAGAGTTTGGAAGAATGAGACCAGAGTGATTTAGAGAATCAAAAAGGAAGTCTCTAAGTAAATTGAAGCCAAGTTTCTAAAAGTGATGAAGTATCCAAAATGGTTTGCCAATATCGTGTTAGTACTAAAGAAGGATGGGAGGGCTTGAATGTGTGTGGATTACTGAGACTTGAACAAGGTGTCACCAAACGATGGTGTTCCTCTGCCTCATATCGATGTATTGGTAGACAATGCTATCTCAAGTGTGATGTTCTCTTTTGCAAATGGGTTTTTGAATACAATCAGATAATGATGGCCAATGAAGACAAGATGAGGACAATCTTCATTACATAATGGGGAACTTATTGTTACAAGGTGATGCCCTTCGATTTGAAGAATACGGAGGCTTCTTACCAACGAATGGCAATAACTCTATTCCATGATATGATGCATCAGTGGATAAAAGTATGTGAATGGCATGATTGTGAAGTCCGAGACTTGAGAGGGTCACTTCGAAGCCTCAGACAGATTCTTAGAAAAGGTTAAGAAATACAGGTTGCGGGTAAATATGAAAAAGTGTGTATTCGAAGTTACCTCGAGGAAGTTGTTGGGGTTTGTAATTGGCAAGAAAGGGATAGAAGTTGACCTAGACAAGGTGAAAGCCATTACAGAGATGCCGTCACCTAAGACCAAAAAAGAAGTTCGAGGGTTTCTGGGGAAGATCCAGTACATCAGTCGATTTATCATTAAACTAACAACTATTTATGCACCGATCTTTAGGCTTTTAAAGAAGAATCAGTTGGTAGAATGGAATGATCAGTCCCAAGAACATTCGAAAGAATTAAGAAGTACTTGCAGAACCCACCGGTTTTGAGATCACCAAAACTTGGGAAGAATTCAATTCTTTACTAAGCTATTGAGGAGGAGGCTATCAGTGCTATGTTAGCACAAGAAGATGAGAAAGGTGTAGAGCATGCCATCTATTATCTTAGCAAGAAGCTGCTACCATATGAGACGAAGTATAGTTACATGGAGACAGCTGTTTAGCCATCGTGTGGCTCTCAAAGAAATTGAGGCACTATTTTCTGTCTTACAAAATTAAGGCTATCTCAAAGGAGGGTCTGATGAAGTATCTTTATGAGACACCAGCATTGGTGGGGAAGTTAGCAAGATGTCTGGTACAAGTATCAGAATTTGACATTGAATATGTTACCAAGAAGGTGGTGAAAGAAAAAGTAGTAAGAGAATTCTTGGCCATGAACCCGGTTGACGATAATGAACCATGGGAGTTTGAATTCCCAAACGAACATCTCGGGGTAATCTTAGTAGTGGGATAGAGAGTGTTCTTTGATAGAGTTGTTAATCGTAACGGTGCTGGAATAAAAGTTATTCTAGTGTCACCAACTAAAGAAGTCATCCCATTCGCCAAAAAGTTGGAGTTCAGAGTCACCGACAATATGGTCGAGTATGAAGCCTGCACCTCTGGTTTAGAATTTGTGATTGCCATAGGTATTGATAAAGTAAAAGTGTTGGGAGATTTCAAGCTAGCCATCTCTCAAGCCAATGAAGATTGGGATTTACGAGAAGGGAAACTAAAGCCTACCTTGAATACATCAGAAGGTTGATTGGGAGGTTCAAGTAGTGCACCTTAACCCATCTTCCTAGAAGTGAGAATTAGATAGCTGAAGCATTGGCTTTGTTGGCATAAGTATGGGCAAGCACACAAGAATTACTGGTAAGACCAATAGTGATATCACAAGCATGGGGTCCTTTTAGATGGAGCCTTATGTGACAGAGGTTGAAGTGGATGAGAAGCCATGGTTGTACGACTTAAAGAAATATCTAGAAGAGAGGAGTTTGCTTAAGGAGTCAAACGAGGACAAAGGTTGTGTTACGTAAGCTAGCCCAATAATTTACTTGTCATCAGAGGATAATGTAGAAGAGAATACCAAGAAGGATGCAACTAAGGTGTGTGGATGAGAAATAATCAAGGAGACTTATGGAAGAAATCCATAGTGGTGTATGTGGGCCACACATGAATGGGCTAGTGCTTGCAAAGAAGATCATGAGCCAAGGATTTTACTGGCTAACTACGGAGACAGATTGTGTCCGATTTGTGAAGAAGTATCACCAGTGCTAGATTAATGAAAACTTGATCCATTAACCACCCTTGGAACTACAAGGGATGACTGCACTATGGCCCTTTGCTGCATGGGCATCGATATTATACGTGAAATAAGGTCATCGGCCTCTAATGGACATCACTATGTAGTGGTGACGATCGACTACTTCACCAAATGGATAGAAGTTGAGTCCTATACTAAGTTAGAGGTGAAGCAAATGGCGAAGTTCGTTGAGAAGAACATCATATGCAAATTTGGGGTACCACACCACGTCGTGACTGACAATGGGGTTCATTTTTGGGTGGAGACTAGGGCTTTATTCGAGAAGTATAGAATTGAACGCCATAAGTCGTCTCCATATCGACCATAAGCAAATGGCGCGATAAAAGCGGCTAATAAGAACCTTAAGAAGATATTGGCCAAGATGGTACAGACATATAAGGATTGGGTGGAGAAGTTGTTGTTTGCGTTATGGGATTATAAAATAACACCCAAAAGTTCGACCGGCATAACGCCATTTTGTTGGGATATGGTGCAGAAGCAGTTCTACCAACTGAGATAGAAATGAAATAAGCGAGAGTTCTGATTGAAGCAGAAGTTTCTAAAGAGGAGTGGATTCGTAATAGATATGAACAATAGATCATGATTGATGAGAAAAGATTGCAGGCCAGGTATCACATGCATCTATACCAGAAATGGGTTGCTCGAGCCTTTAACAAAAGAATAAGGGCAAGGAACTTCAAAGAAGGAGAATTGGTCCTCAAGCAAGCAAGGCCAGTTATGTTTGATCCAAAAGGAAAGTTTAAACCCAACTAGGAGGGTCCATTTGTTGTGATGAAGGTCATGTCTAATAGAGCCGTCATTTTATCAAATATAGAAGGGATGAGTTCGTAGAGCCCATCAACATGGATAGGTTGAAGAAGTATTACGTATAAAAAAGGAAAGAAGAAAGTGAGAGGAAAAATAATTAATCAGAAAACCAGAAATGGTTGATTAATGACAGGAGTTGTATCATTGTGCATATATTGTTCAAAAAAAAAGATTGTATTTTTATTAATGAAATGAAACTGTTTGGAACAAACATGTCTTTTGAAATGTCTTATTATTTTGCATAACAACAGAAAGGAAACATTGAACATCTAAGTCAATCAAGAAACTAACAATGTCATCTCTGCCTCTTCGATAGACTGTGAATAGGCTCACTGTATCGCTCACGGCACTGCCTAGCTCGAATAATAGGATGAGGAATGAAAGCCTAAAAGGTCACCCAGTCCTTGTATCGATCGTCTATCTCCAAATTAGGGTCGTGAAATAGATTCCTCTTAATGGTGCCATATGCCCAAAAATCTCTCACACACTCTAGATAGCGAGCAGATAGTCTCCAAGGACAGAAAGCAGTCGGTGAATCCACAATCGTTTACTTTTGACCATACTGTCGATGCAACCTGGCAGGATCATAGAATGAACTATGGGTGAAACCTGCTAGAGGTACGCATGTAATATATGCCCCTATGGCCACATGGTCTAGACGCCACCATGGATAGTGCTAGCGATCTGAGCATAAAGAATGACTCGAAGCCAGTCAATCGAAGAAGCACGTCTCTTAAGTCTCCTCCTCGTACGAAGTCGAGGGTTGTAACGAGAAATATCCCCTTCGGGCAACACCAGAACAAACAACCTTTCTTGCAACTAGATATGAGAAAAAAGCAAAAATAATAATAACACTTCTTCAAGTTTAGACTTGACTGATTCTTTTCTACCTTCTCCAAAAATTTCCCTAGAGCCTCAAAGTCCCTCTTTCGTGTGTCAAACTTGACCATCATGTCATCCATATAGACATCTAACTCTTTTTGGATCATGTCATGACAGAGTGTTATGGCCATTCTCTGATACTTGCCCCAACATTCTTCAACCCAAATACATCACCTTGTAGCAGTAGGTCCCCACCATTTGGTGATAAAGGCCGTTTTTATCTTAACTTCTACTGCCACCATAAGCTGCTCATATCCTGAAAACCTGTCAACAAAAGAGAATATCCTACTAAAAAATACACTGTCTACTAACACATTTATGTGTGGTAAGGGCAAATTATCTTTTAAGGAAGCCTTATTCAAGTCTCGATAATCTACGCACATTCTTACTCTACCATCCTTCTTTGGTACTGAGATTATGTTAGCGAACCATTAAGGATAGTTCACCACATGTAGAAACTTAGCCTCTATCTGCTTGGTGACCTCTTCCTTCATTTTTTATGCCCACTCTAGCCTTATCCTCTGCAGCTTATGGTTGACCGGTCTCATGTACTAATAGGTGGGGATGATGTTTTTTGTTATGCCTCGATCAATCCCTGATACATCGTCATAGGACCAAGCAAACACCTTCTCATGTCCTTTTAATACTTTCTCAAATCTCTCACTCTCTCCTCAAGAGTAGTATCGTCAGCAGTGCATATGTTCTTCAGGTTATCAATTGTACCAAGATCAATATGATAAGTGTTCATAAGATGGATATCAAATATGCTAGTGAAATGAAAATCATGCAAGCCACCATCAGGGAAAACATCAGACAAGTAATCAAAGTCAGATTTCATTACATCAAATTTGGACATAAACATAGTGTTCTCAAATAGTTCTAGAATAAAAATATCTTTATAACAGGTGTCATTTATTTCTTTCTCGATAAGAGTATCCAGATCAACGGGTACCTCCTCATCCGAGTGCGCCACCTCCTTCACTTCCTTCTTTTCTAGTATTAGCTTCCCTGTCTCCTTGTTCGGTTCATTGATCTATTAAGCCTGTGGGTTCATTAGATCTTTAAAGATTTTGAAACCTAGCTTCACGTTCCCATTGCAATTTCACGGTTCAGCTTCACCAACATACATAGGATTCTTTGCTTTCATAAACTTCATAGTCCTCTTACCCTCAATTGGCTATGTGTTTTCATCATAATTGTACCCTCTTATTGGTCTGCCCTTTGATCCCAGGAAAAGTAAACAATGCCACAAAGCTCTTTCAAAGATCTATCTGGGGCATCTCCATTGCTTTTTCATAATACCGATAACCTTTAGGTTGATGTGGTCGATCATGGAGACTTGGTATTCTCTCACACAAGGTATCTCCCTTTTTTTCGTGCACAATGTTACTACCACTAGTGAGGACTCTTCCTTGATTGTTATCTCCTCTCATTCTAAGTTAAAGCGGAGGGCCTAATGTAGGGTGAAAGACACTCCTCCTAATAGGTGAAACCATGCACATCCTACTAGCATAGCAAAGGTTACTAGGATGTCCAAAATAGTAAATTCTGCTATTATCTCAATCATGTCGATCTTGACCAAAGCCTTAAATGTTCATATAACGCTCTTCTTTGAATCATTATAGGCCTTGATGACCACTATGATGGCTCCAACTCCTTCGTCTCAATTCCAAACTTGCTTAGGAGCCTAAGTGGTACTAGACTTATTATTAACCTGTCGTCCACCATCATGTACGAAGTCTTTTTCCCTTAAATCTTTGCTGTAATAAAAAGTAGCTTGTTATGGTTCTTCCTTGCAAGGTTATATCAGCATCAGAGAAACTAATCAGACCTTTCTTTTCCTCCTTAAGAGTAATTGTTGTAATCGTCTCTTTAAGGCTAAAGACAAGGGATATTAGTATTCCAGCCAATGTTTTGGCCATTGCTTCCCTATGTTTTTGGGAAGATATGAGCAGATCCCAAATGCTCGCATTTGTTTGTGCCTCTTAAATAGGTCGTCTTCCTTCTCTTTTTTTTCTTCCTTCTTTTCCTCTCTCTCTGCTTCTTTTGTTTACTTTCAGGTTCTCATAGAACCTCCCACTCCAAGTCAAGCCTTGAACCTTCTTCACATCCTTTTCTTCACTTGGTTTTTCTTTCTCATCTTTCTTCTCGCTTGCTACCTTCATGCTCTCATGATAGGTGTTTATTTATGTATTACTTTTATATCAATTCGTCCATGTTTCTTTGCTATATTCGGTGGTATTTTTATGTTTTTGTGTGTTTTGATGTTTGTAGGAGTTTTGGAGCAACTTGCACAAAAATGGTGTAAAAACCTTCATTTTCACCTCTGCTAGTCAGTGATCTTCTCGGATTTAATTGTATTGATATACAATGAACCCGATGACATATTATATACAGTTGGAAAGCTCTCGAAGTCTATTTTCTGGAGAAATTTACGGTTTATAAATCCATTCAGTGTACCAAAAGTTGTAATCAAAACAGTGTGAGAAGTATAGAAATATAAGTCCACAAATCACTGTTGCATGTATAATACGGGACACTGTAGCAGGTTACTGTAGCAGAGTATTTAAACACATTTAGGGTTTTATTTTCATAACTTGAAGGGGGGAGAACGTGGAGGAGGCTGCAGCTCTGGAATTCTTTCATCTCCTGGAGTTCTTGAAGGAGAAAGGAAGCTTGGAAAGAGGAAGAACTACAATCCAAAGAGAATTACATCAAATTTGCTAAGTTTTTCCCTTCCCTTTCATTTTTCTGGAATGTCTCCATGTTGTATTGTATTTACCACGTTCTTAAACATGTGTAACTGAATCTGAATTGGTTGAGGGTGATTTCAAAGCCCCTGATATGGTTTTTGTTAGTTGATTGTGTAAGGATTTGTTATCCAATTCTCTAATTGAAGTTGCTTGTATTCTCCCATATTTAATGCTTATGATTGCTTGCTGATTGTATTTGGGTGGCCAACTGAATATAATCTGGTTGTATCTATTGCTAGATTAGAAATCTTGATCCGTAATTGTCTTGAATTTCTAATCATTAGTAGCAAAATTGTGATTAGAGATTGCAATTGAAGAATACAACCTAAGTTAAATAATCCGAGCTTGTGTGGTTATTACTTAGATCAACCTATCTTTCTTATCATAATGCATCCATTGAATTAAATTTAGAGAGCTTGTTCTAGGTTGTTTAATGGATAGAGATTAAATAAAGAGCTGTTTTATTTAACAACAAAGTAAGGAAAGATTGGGATAACAGAGCTTGTTGTTATCTACGGTTGATAATTTCAATGGTGTAATAGGATGACAATTCTACAATTAATTCGCAAATCCATATCTTGTGGTAGAGAATGATCCTTTAACCAGGTTACTCTCATTGATTTTTACTCAAATTAACTTAGCATTGTGTTATTCTTTACTTGCATTAATATTTCATCTAGTTAATCAATCAACAAAAACCCCCCGTTTATTCTGTTTTTGCTTTCAAATAACAAATTCAATTAGAATCAATCTTCGTGGGAACGATATCTTACTCATCACTTTATTACTTGTGCGACTAGTATACTTGCTAGTTTCGAACGCATCATCTCACTCTCTCCCTCTCTTGTTGTTTCTCCCTTATCATTAAAATTGTTCTAAAAATCGTCTCCCCCTCTCCTCTAACCCTTCTCCTAAGTCCCTTTCATCATCAAAGCTACTTCATAAGTCATCTCTCTCTCTACTCTCAAGCTCTCTGTGTTTCTCCCTTATCACTAAAGTCATTCCAGAAATCATAGATGCTTTCAATGTTATCCCAAATTCTCATCACTCTCTTACCCTTCCCGTTATCTTCACTATCGTTGACCCAATAGGTTCAACAGACATTCCCCACTTACCCAAAATCTCCAGTTGTTATAGGTGAATCCTAACCCAGCCTGAGTGTTGTGTAAACATCTCAGCTGCCATTAGAGTTACTTCGATCACTTCTTCTCTTGCCTTGGCCTTTCCTTCATCTCTTGTCTTTTCTTGCCATTTTTTAAATTTCTTCAGGGGTCATTTCTTCCCATTCTCTTTGGATGAGAATCATGACTGCCAATGAGGTTACATGAATTGGACCTTCTATATCTTCTCTCTTTCCTTCTTCAAAAGATCTTAAGATCTTTTTTCCACTGATTCCTAATTTGATCATGGAAATATCCTCTTCTTCGAGTGTCTGATACTTACTTTGAATCTCGTCCTCACTTTCATTATCATCACTCGAGCATTTCCACTCAATATCTAAGCATCGTCTGGCCCTTTTCTTGCCATCCACTTCTTCATAAAAGGGCTCTTTTTATTTGCCTCAACTTTCTTCACCTTGATCTCTTCTTCTTTATCACTCTCAGCATCATCACCCAGGCATTTCCACTTAATCTTTAAGCATTGTCTGGCCCCTTTTCTCAACATTCACTTTTTCTTAAAGGTATTCAGAGCTGTAGCCCTCTTCTTCTCTTCTTTCTCCTTTGTTGGTACTTCCTTCTATTGCTTTTCTTCTTCACCCTCCTCAAAAGACCTCAAAATTCCATCTCAGTGCCTCCCAAGCTAATCATGTTGACATTTGGTGTTAGTACATTTTAGTAGTTTGGCAAGGTGTTTGATTGTTGTTTCCCAGGGTCGGGTATGTAGCCATTGTCCATAAGATCTCGTATCTCATGATGCAATCTAGTGTAGTTGTTTATGAGGTGGCCAATAGTTTTATGGAAAATGCAATATTCATGAAATTTTTGGTTGGGCAAAAATGGAGCATGTTGTTCCTTCTTCAATAAGGGTAACAGCTCGAAACGTGCATGCAATTTCTTAAAAACCTCGGATAACAGATGCCTGAGGTTGCTAAACTTCTTTTATGGTTGAACAACATTCACTTTGACTCTTTTAGAGGTAGACTGCCCTTTACCTCCTCTTGCTCCTGCTCCTACTCCTGTTGGATGAAAATTCCCTTGATTCCTTCTCAGGATATTCTTCTTCACTTGGGCCCCTGCGTCCTCAATCTGGAAGCAAGAGTCATACAAATCTTTAAATGTTTTTATTAGGAACCCTATTAGGCGCTTCTGAATGGAAGCAAGTGATCCTTTTGCTACTCTTCTTACTTTATCTTTTTTTGAAGGCCTTGATATCATCTGCGTGGCCTTCCCTATTCATTAAACTAAGTACTCCAAAAATGTCTCCAAATCCTATAACGTTACACCCAACTGAGTTTTGTAGGAGTATTGATCGACAAATCTCTTGAACAACTCAGTCCAATCTTGACTCACTCTATCTTCTTGCTCGAGATACCACTATCGCTGGTCCTTCTAATGAGTTTATAAGGAACTTCAAAATTAATTCTCTAGACAAGCAAGTCATGCCCATTATAGTAGTGCAATGTTGGAGGTGGGATTTTAGATTCCCATCTCTAGAGAACTTAACCAAGTTTGGTATCTTGAACTTTGGTGATAAACCTTCTATGTGCATGTCTGAAAGGTCTCTTACTCCCTTCAGACCCTTCTTCTTCATTGGCCTCTACTTGCTTAGTTTCTTTAGCCATGAGATCTTCCTCCTCGTCATGAAACTCCTTATCACTATTGTTACCTTCCTAATTTCCTCTGCTACTAGGATTCCCATTGTTTTACCCAAGAGGCAGGTCTCTGCTTAATCCTTCACAGTTGGGACTTGTGATAGGCCCTATACTTGGCGGGAGTTTGGTGTTGATAAGATTCATCATTTCCAGCATCTGTTGCTTTATAACATCTATGTCTTCCCTCACCTGGCCATGTTTGGATTGTTTGATCTTGTTCAACCATTTTTCTCATGATTTCCTCCTCTTTTGACTCTACAGTATCTTCCTCTATCTCTAGACTTTCCACTCTGTGCAAACGGCCTCCTTGCCTGACCTAAGCTATATTGGTTGCAAACATAAGGGGTTAGCATGATGCAAGAATATAATGCATGCCCACATAAAGCATAGAATACAGTCATAACAAAGCCAGCCTTCCAACCTTATATCCCCTACTCATAGTTGGTAAGGTTATCTTTCTAGGATTTTTGGCTTTGGCTCCCCATCAGTAAAAGATGAGGGAGCCTATAAACACTGTCTCTAACTTGACTTCCCTTTATGAGTCCACAGAATTCCAAGCATCCATACTTAACTACTGTTTGATTATTCAAAAATCATAACCATAGTCCCATGATATGTGTGTGTCATTTTCAAGGCACACAAAAGCCATACAGCCATGGTGGTTAATTACCAAACAACCCAACTATAATTACTTATGGTTTCAAGGTGTGCCAACCTCTTCCAAATAAGTCTAAAAAATATGTAACCAAGCCTAATATCTCAACTGCTATCACAATAGTTTGATATCACCTTATCATTATACAGTTAATATGGAAACATAGTTAGTAACTTGTAATATCTATTACTTGGTTATAGAAAGGTTTCAACCTTTTACAAGAGATTCACAGCATTCACGTGTCTCACAAAAGGATTCAAACTTATAACTAGAGTTTTTGGGTGATCCTAAGGGTGGTTGCTAAATTCTAGGTATATGAGCTTTAGTCTATGTTCAATGGCCAAGAGTCCCTTTGAGCAAGGGATGCCCCCTTAGGCTGATCCCTTTTTATACCAACTAAATGCTACATGGTCAAGATGCTGGTCATCAATGATATGGTTCTCCTAGGGCTTGAGTGGAACACAAGAAATATATCAAAGCCACAAGTCAAATAAAAGGCAATTATGTAATGTGTAAGTGTAGTGATGCATAGGATTACGTTAGTAACAAAAAATATAAAAACTCGATATTCCCAATCGGAATCAACTTCTCTAGGTGCCCAATAGAGCCGCCATTGTAAGCCAGGCTTCGATCTTGCCCCAAGTGCTTGCGACTTCGACATCGCTTTTCCAAGTTCCTTTCAGTGACTTAGAGGGCCATACGAGTCAGGGTACAAAGAAAGGCCCAGGAGATATAACGAAATCACCACCTAGGTAATTAACCATGGGAAGAATTGGATGACGGCAGCCGATCCCTTACTTCTAAACCTAACTCCCATTATTGCTTTAGAGTCAGATTTAGGAAGTTAGGTAGAGGTTACACCTGCCTGAACATTAATCCGACCTCCATTAGGGTCTACTGAGTTCTAAGTATTAAGTCACAAATGCTATCATATCTTGATCCTAGGTTTATTTATGCACAAAACTACATTTTACTTGTGAGGTGTTAACGGTTCATACATAGAAAGGGGAGTACAATTGATTACATTGCCATCAAACTTGGAGAAATGGGTAAAGGATAACAACAATTCAAATAATGTTGTAATAAATTAAATAGCACCAAAAGCTAAAGGAGTTCTACATTATCCCTTCATCATCAAATAAAGATACCATGTTATCAACTAAATTAAGCATAGCATTAATCACGATATTTTATACTAACAGTAATGCTATACATCCAAACTTTGTATCCCAATTTTATATCCCAACTGATGTGGCAGCTGATATGTCAATCTACGTGAATTGCCACATCACACCTCTTTTAATTAATCAATTAATATCTCCTTTATATAGATTAATATGTTAGCTGCCACATCAGTTGGGATACAAAATTGAGATACAAAGTTTGGATATATAGCATTACTCTTTATACTAATTGACAACATTAAGCAGGCATAGTTAATAATTAATCATAGCATAATTAGACTAATAATCCTAAACTAAACATAGCAATTAACCACATAATTAAGCACTAATCACGGCACAATTAAACTACTAATTAACCACTAAACATGGCAATTAACTACTAATTACCCCTAAATATGGCAACTAACTACTAAGTAATTGCTACTAATCCTAAACTGAACATGGCAATTAACTACAAATTAACTACTACTAATCCTAAACCTAAAATGGCAATTAACTACTAATTAATTATTACAAATCCTAAACTAAACATAGCAATTAACAACTAATTAAACATGACAATTTAGCTACTAATCAACTATTACTAATCCTAAACTAAACATGATAATTAACTACTAATTACCCCTAAACATGGCAAATAACTAAAGATAGCAAATTTTAAACTAAAGAGGAGACCCTCTAAAAACTTACCAAATTCTAAATTCAACCAGAAGTCGAATATGCACTGACATGGGCGCTCCAGACTAATCCAAGGAACACCTAGAACACCAAGAAAACACCATAAATATTTAACTAAAAGAGAATTATGGAAAATTTCTCAAATATATTGATTTTTAGCTATTTTTTCACCCAAAATTGCTTGCCTAGAATCGGGAGCCGAGTTTCCTTCTATAGGCTACCAAACATCACAAAATGGCTCTTTTCTCGATTTGGGACTATAGCATGAGGTGCACACCTATAGTACTAGAGGAACACCCCTATACTCAAAGGTGCTAGTAAGGTTTCTAGATCCCTCTAACCAATAGGACCCTAAAGGCGCTTGTGCACCGCGTCTTGCAGTTAGAGGTGCTCGAGCACCGCCCATTGTGGTTAAATGCACTACAAGAAAAATGACAATAGATGACTAACGCTTTATGATAAAAATCATTATATCATAAAAGGATGACGGAGTTATGATAGAATTATAGCCTATTAGAAATGTATTGATGTACTTGTGATATATTTTGTCTATCAAGAAATGATGATAGAATAGTGATAGAAATTAACTTTATCAACAAATTTGTGACAGAAATTTATTATTGACTGTGTTTGATCAAATTTTTTAAATTATTATTTTTATTTAAAAAAGAAAAAGCAAAGCACTGCATTTTGATGGTCAAATAATTTTAAATATATACATATATGTAACACAAGATAAAAAAGGCACTTCTAAACTTCCAAAACTCAAAACAAAGCTCTCCACTTCTTAACATTCTCTCTGCCAAATTATTCTATTCTTAAAACATTAAACCCTAATTATAAGTAGATCTAAAACATATTCCAGCGACCAATTTCAATTATTTTTTGCAAGAACACAGTCTGTAGACACTGAATTTTTTAGGCTCGATGAAGAAATGAAGATGAATGTCAAGTAAAAGAAATGACCAAGATGGCCTTGGAGGTCAAGAAAGGAATGGTGAGAAGGAGTTGATGAAAGGTCTCGAAAACTGACATATGACTTCAAAAATTTGTAGAAATTAATCTCGAAAGAATCTGATGGTGAGTCATATACCACTGTGAACCTACGGATGTATAGTTTTTGTAGAAATTTATGGATTGCAAATCGGAGTTGAATTTGAGAAGTTAGGTGCGATGAACGGACAAAGGTTTGAAGGGACCACACTGTAAAAGGATAAAATAGAAAAGGTCGAATAGAGAACAACCAGTGGGCTATCAAACAGCTGCCCGGCTATTAGCCAATGGCCAGTCGGCCATCAAACAGTCATCTGAATATTGAATGATCGTTGGCCCATTGTCTGACAGGTGCCTGACTGGTTGTCATTTATTTTTGGAAGTTTTCAATTAAAACCTTCCTTTTTTACCTATATAAACCCCCCTCTCCCACCCCCACCCCCCCCCCCCCCCCCCCCCCCCCCCCCCCCCCCCGCCCCGCCGCTCACTTTTCCACATACTGAATTTTGAAATAATTCTCTCTTCTTTCCCTTGAAGACACGCTTGAGAATTCAAGAAGTCTTTTCTTATCTAAAGTTTTCAGGCATTCTATTGCTCTAAACTCAGAAAGAGTATGTCTTGAGAGCAAAATTCTCTCCTCCCTCCTATCTTCTCTTTTATTTTCTTTGTATAGAATTAAGTATGATTAGGTTAGTTTAAACTTAGAATAAGCGTAATTAGGATTTATTTTTATGGTTAGAAGCATGATAGGGTTATTATGAATGTTCTAACCCATGTTTGTTTTATGAGATGGATAAACGTGTCAAGGTAAGTCTGCTATCTTTTCTTTATTATAATCATGTATAGGAATTTATTTTTGTGAATGCTTAGAATCATGCTTAGGAGTATATAATTAGAATCATGCTAAGAAAGACTTATATTTGCTTTGATACATGCTAGGAAATAGCATAGAATAGGTAAGAACTACCATTTTGCCCTTGAACATCTTATTTGAGCTAGAATAGCTGTGATTGATGTTGATTGCTTGAATTAGGCTATAAATGCCATGTTTAGGCTAGAATATGCCATGATAACTTTGATTAGGCTAGTATTGAATTATGCTAAAATAGCAATCGCCATGATAGAATTATCGAATTTAGGTCGAAATGCCATGATACTAGATTATATCTTTGTTTGATTTATAATTTGTTTATTTATGAATGTTTGTATTATGATAGAAGTTTAATTGTCTGATGCCATGAAGTAGTGGTGAACTCACATTGAGAGTGAGGGGCTATTACTTAGAATGAATATTAGAATAAACGAATGTGTAAATATACTTGTAGAGACTTGATAAGTATTAACATATGGTGGTGAGGAATTCACTATTTAATGAGTCTTTAATTGATTATTTATATTTGGATATGAAAGTTATTACGAATGAATATATGGAATATTTTTATTTGAAGTAGAATTGTTTATTATTGAAGAACAAGCGATGTAATCCTCTTTCCCTTCCCCTATGTTTGAAAGGAAATGTAATTCCATTCTCCTTCCTATTTCTATGGATGCTCATATAATTGTCATTGATTGAATAATCACCTCACATGTCTTATAAAGATAAAAAACGAAAATGTGTGCATAAAATGAGCAACGCTAAGTGGACTAAGTAACAATACGAGCTATTCTTATTTGGTATTCTTATATCCAGCTGGGTCAAATGACTCGTATCTAAATTCTCGAACCCATCTCTAAAGGGAAGAGGGTAGGTTAGGTCCTAAAGTGAGGGATCAGATTGCCCCCATTCATTCCCAATTAAATAATTGGCTGGCAACTCCATTCTCCAAACATGCTATGGCTCATTTGTGTTCCCCTTAAGTCTCAAAAGAGGCTTTGATACAATGTCATGGTTGCAAACACTCTAATGGGATAAAAGTCCCGTTCATAGTGGCGACTCCACTGGGGATAAGAGAAGTTGATTTTGATGGGGATACCAAATTCTAATACCTTGTGTTGGTATAATGAGTCCTTACATCACTACACATTTGCACACAATGAGCACGAATTGCCTAAATTAGCTGTGTGGCTTTGGCATGAGAAGTCTTTGCCTCCATTTGACCCTTAGACGACTCATGTTGGTGTCACCACCTTTAAGCACGTACCATTGAATTGGTATAACAAGAGATTGATCCACAGACATCTCTTGCTCAAAGGAGCCCAGGCCATTGGACCCTTAAGACTCAAGCTCATATAGAAGACTCTAGAAACTTCCAATAGGATGAATATCCAAAACCCATGTTGAGATGCATGTTTATGGATGTAAATTCCCCATGATTAGAATAACATCAACTTAAAACCTCATGGAACCATGAACGAATGCCACATGTCAAGTTACCCATGAGAACAAAATAAGAACTTGTGGCATGAGTTAAGGTTATCATGATGTCCAAAGAACCATATTATGATAATCATGAAGAATCCAACATCAACATGAATGTTAGAATTAGGGGAGAGAATCTCGCATTCCATGATGATGTCTTAGGAATGAGGCTAAAAATCCTAAGAAAGAGACTTGACCTCACGTGTGTGGGAGAAATAAGGTTGGAAGGCTAAAAGTATGTATATGCCCTTGAATGAGCATGCATCATATCATGCATACATGCATGCATGTATGGCATTAACACATTTATTTTGCAGCCATCATATCTTGGGTTAGACAAAGTGGTCATTTGACAAGACAAGAAAAACCGGTTGACAAAATGGCCACACCAATAACAACATTGCTGAAATGGCCTAATTGAAGGCTGACATCACCGCGCTCTAATAACAAATGGCCCAACTCATTAAAGCTTTACAGAATAGGCCCAACCATGTGAATCAACCTCCAACTAAAGGTAATGGTGGTGTTGATGGTGAGACTAGCCAAGGCAAAGATGGAAAAAGCCCAATCAATCAAGAAGAGTTTGAATTGGTCAAATAGTTAGCCAAGGACATAGAGAAAGTCGAATCCCTTTTGAAGAAGAAGGGGTTAAAAGGGGTCGAAGACCTAGATGATATCTTGCTTATTGGGGACAATGATTTGCCTCTGAAATTTCGCATGGCAGACTTGCCCAAGTTCAATAGAAAGAGCAACCTAAACATGCAATTAAGATAGTATGCAGCTGTCGTGGCCACTACTCCTTTGTCAAAGGAGCACATATTGAAGTACTTCATGCTAACCTAAGAAGATGATACGGTAGTATGGTACCATGACCTCCCCAAGAGAGTTCGAGTAGATTGGGAAAGCTTTCTGAGTAATTTGTAGAGCAGTACCGTCATAATGCCCAACTAAAGGTAACCTTGAGGGATTTGGAGACGACACGTTAGAAGCCTAACGAGACCTTCTTGGAGTATCTAGTCTGTTGGAGGGCCAAGGCCGCCAAGATGACCACCAGGCCTGCAGAGAAGGACCAAGTTCGCATGGTGATCAATGGAGCCCATACCTTCATCAGTGATAGGCGGGCAGGCTTTCCCATCAAAACTTTTGAACACTTATATGATTCAGGCATCCAAATAGAAGATTTGGAATCTAGGCAGAAAAGAAGTAACCATAGCTACCCTCAGAGAAGTCAAGGGCAGTATCACCAACCTAATGGGTCTAGCATGAAGCATGTGGAGATAAAGGTAGTTTCCCCATAAAGAAAGTTCAGTCGTTTAGGAAGGCCGTTTTCTAAGATCTTTGCAAGGTTGAGAGCCAAAGGGATCTTGTAGCCATTACCAACAAGAGAGCTTCCAAATCCCCCACCAAGAAATTGGAGGCATCATGAGAAGTATAAATTTCACCAAGTGATCGATCACAAAATCGATGATTGTACTTGCCTCCACCATGAGATCCAAGACTTCATCAACAAGGGCCAGATTTTTGACCTAGAAACCTATTGGCCTAATACTAGAAGCAACTTATTACCCGATTACAACTGGGTGCCTCCTCCATCAACCAACATGATTGGATCAGGCTTGACCGAGCAGCAAGTCATGAACTCTTTTAAGGAGAGTAGATTGAGCAGGGCCGAGAGAGCCAAGAGACGAAAGAAGTCCAAGCTTGAACAATTAGAAAAATCCACTACAAAGGTGGCCTCGAAGAAGAAACCTAAAGCTAAAGAGCTCAAGGTCGAAAATATAAAGAAGAAGAGCCCAAGGAGATCATTAAGAGGGTGGAAGACGAGCCTATTTCTTTGGCAACCAAGATTCACACCAAAAAGGTTGGGTGGACAAATATTGTAATAAAGGGAGTCAACTGAAGCCTAAAACCTAAACTTGTATACCTCAGTGACCAAGAAGAGGAAAAGCTATAAGAAGAAGAAGAAGAAGAAGAATAAGTTAAAGTGACACTTGGTAAGAAAAAGTCCACATCATCAAATTCCTTTGCCAAGAAATGGACAACCAGGAAAGGGGATAGGAAAGGCCCACCACCTAGAAGACTTAAGGTGAAAAAGTGTACGAAGTTAGGAAAGGGAAGCGAGATAAGAGTATTATAAGGAGAGAGAGTTTACCTACAATGCATAAGGAGGTAAGAGTTATGGGAATTTGGGATGATATTCCTAAGGTCAAGACCCTTCGAAGAAGTAAGAGTTGAGGGAGAAACACAGGGAGAAACACTAAGGGGTAAGAGAGAGAATGTCCAAGGAGTGACAAGGAGTGGTAGATTTTACCATGAGAAGAAGAAGGAGAAAACAAGCAAAAAGACAGTTGAGAAGGGCAAAGAAGTTACCAAGGAAGAAGCCAAAGAAGAAGAGGATCAAGTGATCAAGCAACTGAAGAAGAATCAAGAGAATGCTAGCATTTGGGATTTGCTAATATCATCCCAAAAGCATAGAGAAGCCATGGCGAAGGCTTTTGCAGAGGTAGAGATATCAACGGTTGCTACTACTAGCGAAATATTGACCGCCTTAGCTAGAGAAGAACCCAAAGGGGTAAAAAAGAGGGGTGTGATCACCTTTACTAATAAAGATTTACCTTTTGAAGGAAGGAATCATAATAAGCCAGTGTTCATCACCGTAGAAATTGGTGGGAAGACATCTCCTTGTATCATGGTAGACGATGGGTCCACCATTAATATCATGCCTATGAAGATATTGCACAAGTATAGTGTCAGTGAGGACGAACTTGAGCCTTGTGAGATGGTGATCAGGGCTTATGATCACTTGAAGAGGAGTGCTATTGGGATCTTCAAGGCATTAGTGACGACTGGGCCAATTGAAGTTATGATAGAATTCATAGTCCTTGACATACCAGTCACATTTGCTGCCTTGTTGGGACGAGCATGGTTTCATCCACTTGTTGGAGTTCCTTCCATTTTACACCAAAAGATCCGCTTCAACATGGATGAGGAGATTGTGACCATTCATGCAGCCTTGACTATTGCCCCAACCGCTCTAAGCATGAAAGTTGGAGAAATACCTTACATGGAAGGCTTTCACGTAGCCATGATTGTCGATATCAGCCCAATTATAGCAGGGATAATGAAGAAGCAAGGACACTTGCCAAGGATTGGGCTTGGAAGGAATAGACGTGGCTTAGCATCCTCCTCAGATTTCAAAGGCCAAACTTCTAAAAGAGGTTTGGGCTATAATTCTAAAGGAGAGGAAGAAGACCATGAGACCAAGAGTAGGAGATTCATCAAGTTTATCAAAGCCCAAGATACAAAGTATGTGGGAGCTACTGAACCATGGATTTTCAACGAGATGTTAAAGCCCGAATTTGAGATCTTCAAATGCATCCTATAGGTAGGAGTCTCCAAGGGGAATGACTTGGTTGGAGAAATAGAAAAGATGACTATGAAAGAGGAAAAGCCTCAAGATCAAGCACTACCAATGGACCCATCCATCGACCTTGCTACTTTCATCAAAGAGGGAATCAAAGATGTATCTTATGAGGATGTGTTTGTACCTAACCTCTTCTTCGAAAAGGACATTGTTTAAGTTTATAAATTTGATGCAATAAAGAATCAGTTTGCTTACTTGTGTGATGTCTTTTCTAATGGCATTATGCATCATGATTTACATTTCACTAGCATATTTGACATCCATACCATTCAAACTCGTGACATTAAATTTGGTACAATCGAAAATCCCAAGAACATATGCATTACGCTTGATACAACTTTTAAAGAGAGAGAGAGAGATTTGAAAAATTACTAAAGAAATATGAAAAAGTCTTCACCTGGTCCTATAACGACATGCCTAAAATCGAGAGAAGCATCGTTGAGCATGCAATTCCAAACTATCCGCACATGAAGCTGGTCAAGCAAGAACTAAGGAGATGAGACTAGAGTGGGGCTAAAAAATCAAAGAACAAATCTCTAAGCAAATTGAAGGTAAGTTTTTAGAAACGGTGAAATATCTAGCATGGTTAGCCAATATCGTGTCAGTATCGAGGAAGGATTGAAGGGTTTGAATGCATGTAGGTCACTAAGACTTGAACAAGGCCTTACCAAAGGATGATTTTTCTTTGCCTCACATCGATGTGTTGGTGGACAATGCTATTGCCAGTGTAATGTTTTCTTTCGTAGATAGGTTTTCTGGATACAACCAGATAATGATGGCCAATGAAGATAAGATGAAGACGGTCTTCATTATGGAATAAGGAACCTACTGGTACAAGGTGATGCCCTTCGGATTGAAGAATGCAGGGGCCACTTACTAACGAATGGCGACGACGCTGTTTCATGACATGATACATAAAGAGATAGAAGTTTATGTGGATGGCATAATGGTGAAATCCAAGACTCGAGTGGGTCACTTTGAGGCCTTAGACAGGTTCCTAGAAAAGGCAAAGAAATACAAGCTACGTCTAAATCCGAAGAAGTGTGTCTTCAGAGTTACCTCAGGGAAGTTATTAGGGTTTGTAGTTGGCAAGAAGGGGATAGAAGTATATCCAAACACGGTTAAGGCCATTATAGAGATGCTATCACCTAAAATCGAAAAAGAAGTTCAAAGGTTTCTAGGGAAGATCCAATACATTAGTCGGTTTATTTCTAAACTGACAATCGTTTATGCACCAATCTTTAGGCTTTTAAAGAAGGATCAACCAGTTGAATGGAATGATCTGTGCCAAAAGGCATTCAAGAAGATTAAAAAGTACTTGCAGAATCCACCAGTTTTGAAAATGCCAAAACCTGGTAAAGATTTAATTCTTCACTTGGCTCTTGAGGAGGAGGCCATGGTGCTATGCTGGCATAAGAAGGCAAGGATGGTTTAGAGCATGCCATCTATTATCTTAGCAAGAAGTTGCTACCGTACGAAACAAAGTATAGCTATGTGGAGAAAATGTGCTTAGCCATGGTTTGGCTTTCAAAGAAGTTGAGGCATTATTTTCAGTCTTATAAAATTGAGGCTGTCTTGAAAGAGAATCCGATGAAGTACCTTTACGAGGCACCAACATTGGTGAGAAAGGCACCAACATCGGTGAGAAAGTTAGCAAGATGGCTAGTGCAATTGTAAGAATCTGACATAGAGTATGTCACCAAGAAGTGGTGAAACGAAGAGTAATAGCAGAATGCTTGGCTATGAACCTAGTTGATGATGACGAACCATAGGAGTTGGGATTCCCAGATGAACGTATGGGGGTAATCTTTGTAGTGGGATGGAGGATGTTCTTTGACAAAGCTATCAATCACAATGGTGTTAGAATAGGAGTTATTCAAGTGTCGCCAACTGAAGAAGTCATTCCATTCACCAAGACGTTGGAATTCCAGGTCACCAACAACATGGCTGAATACGAAGCCTGTGCCTTTGGTTTGGAAGTTGTGATTGCTATGGTAGTTGATGAAATAGAATTGTTAGGGGATTCAAATCTAGTCATCTCTCGAGCCAATAAAGCTTGGGATGTACAGGAATGAAAGTTGAAACTGTACCTTGAACATATAAGAAGGTTGCTTATGAGGTTTAAACAGTGCACCTTCACCCATCTTCCTAGGAGTGAGAATCAGATAGCCGACGCGTTGTCTTCATTAGTATCAGTTTGGGTGAGTATACAAGAATTTTTGGTGAGACCAATAGTGATATCACAACATGGGGTCCTAATTATTTGAAACCTTATGTAATAGAGGTTGAAGTAGACAAAAAGCCACGATTCTATGACTTGAAGAGATATCTAGAAGAGAGGACTTTGCCTAAGGAGGCCAGTGAGAAAGATAAGGTTATGTTACAAAGGTTAGCCTAACAATTTACTTGTCATCACGGGGTGATGTACAAGAGAATGCCAGAAGGGATACAATTGAGGTATGTCGATAAGAGAGAAGCAAGAAGGCTTATGGAAGAAATCTATAGTGGTGTAGGTGGGCAACACATGAATGGGCTAGTACTCATGAAGAAAATAATGACGCAAGGCTTTTATGGGCTAACCATAGAGACAGACTATGTCCAGTTTGTGAAGAAATATCATCAATGTCAAGTTAATGAAAATTTAATTCACTAGCCACCTTTGGTGCTATAAGGGATAACAACACTATGGCCCTTTACTACATGGGGTATCAACATTATAGGCAAAATAAAGTCATCCACCTCTAATGGGCTTCAATATGTGGTAGTGGCGATCGACTACTTCATTAAATGGATAGAAGCTGAGTCCTATAGTAACTGAGGGGCAAAGCAGATGGCGAAGTTTATCAAGAAGAACATCATATACAAATTTGGAGTACCACACCATGTCGTAATTGACAATGGGGTCCAGTTTCAAGAAGAAACTAAGACCTTGTTTGAGAGGTATGGAATTGAACACCATAAGTCGTCTCCATATAAGCTACAAGTAAATGGAGCAGTAAAAGTGGCCAATAAAAACATCAAGAAGATGTTGGCCAAGGTGGTACAGACATATAAAGATTGGGCAGAGAAGTTGTTGTGTGTGTTATGGGGTTATAGAACAACAACCAGAAGTTCAACAAGCATGACGCCCTTCTCATTGGTATATGGTTTAGAAGCAATCTTACCTATTGAGATAGAAATAAAATCAGTGAGGGCTCTGATAGAAGCAGAAATTCCTGAAGGGGAGTGGATTCGTAATAGATGTGAATTATTGGCATTGATTGATAAGAAAACAATGAAGGCCGGATATCACATGCAACTATATGAGAAACAGGTTGCTTGAGCCTTTAACAAAAGAATAAAGGCAAGGAAGTTTAGAGAAGGGGAGTTGATCCTTAGATAGGCTAGACTGGTGGTGCTTGATCCTGGAGGGAAGTTCAAACCCATCTGCGAAGGCCCATTCATTATGATGAAGGTCATGTCCGACAACGCTGTCATCCTATTAGACATGGAAGGGAATGAATTCACTAAAACCATCAACATGGATAGGTTGAAGAAGTATTATGTATTAAAAAGAAAAGTGAAAGGAAAAATAATTAATCAGAAAACCAGAAATGGCTGATCAATAACAGGAGTTGTCTTGTTGTGCACATGTTGTTCAAAAAATAAAAGATTTTACCTTTGTTAATGAAATGAAATTGTTTGGGAACAAATATGCTTTTGAAATGTCTTATTATTTTGCATAATAATGAAAGGAAAATATCTAACATCTAAGCTGACAAAGAAACTAACAATGTTGCCTCTGCCTCTTCGTGGACTACGAATGGGTTCACCATATCACTCACGACATCGTCTAACTCGAATATCAGGATCATAAATGGAAACCTGAAAGGTCACCCAATCCTTATACTAGTCGTCTCTCTCAAAATTGAGGTCACTGAATAGATTGCTCTCAATGGTTTGGTGTGGCTAGGAATCCTTTACATGCTCTAGATATAATGAGCAAATAGTCTCCTAGGATCGAAAGTAGTCAGCAAATCCATGATCCTTTGCTTCAGACCATATTGCCAACGCAATCTAGCAGGATCATAGAATGAACTATGGGTGAAACCTGCTAAAGGCATGCATGTGATATAAGTCATGGTTCTTACATGCTCCAACCTCTATCATGGATAGTGCCAGCGAATCTGAGAATCGAAATGACTCAGAGCCAGTCAATCTAAGAAGAACGTCTTTCAACTCTCCTCCTCGTATGAAACCGAGAGCTATAACAGGAAATATCTCCTTCGAGTGATGCTAGAATAGATAATCTCTCTTATAACCAAATAAGAGAAAAAGAAATAAAGAAAAAAAAAGCCTGCTAAGTCGAAAACCTAAGAAGGCAACTTAGGCAAAAATTAAGACAAGCTCGCTAAGTTGAAAACCTGAAATGGCAATTTAGGCAAAAGTTAGGGCATTAAAAAGAAGAAAAGCCCGCTCAGTTGAAAACCTAGAAAGGGCAGCTCAGGCAAAAAGCTAGGGCAAGCTCGCTAAGTCGAAAACCTGAAGAGGGCGACTTAGGCAAAAATTAGAGCATAAAAAAATTGAACTCGCTAAGTCAAAAGCTCAAGAAGACAAAAGGAATACCCGAAGAAGTAGAAGACTACCACCAAACCTCTGACTCAGATCCATTCGGACATGAACCAGTCCAATCAGTGTCTCAACCAAAATCAAAGGAACAGTTGTGAAATCGAGTCCCATCTAAGGAATGATGGTTATATGAAGTGGATCTTTGAGATCGTCTGGTGAGACCAGTAAGAACTAGGCATAGAAGCAAAACTAGAGAAGGCGAAGCCAACAGAACGAAGACCTATCCATCATTCCAAGTAAAGGCATGATGAAAGATAATATCACTCTACCACTCTGGTGTGAATGCCCATGGTGGAAATTGGGAAGTCAAAGAAGTGGGCAAGATTGAAGATGGTGTGTGGACAGTAGGAAGAATAAGGCTCTTAGAACTAGATGGGTGATAACCAAGTATGGTGAATAATTCTCATACAAAGGGCAAAGTTCTTGCCCATTGAAACAGAAGACATGATCATGAGGATCCTAGAAGGTTGTATAGTCCTTAAGAAAAGGACATTGAGCTTCACATGATGAAGGAACTTCAAATGATAAAGACCAATCAAGTCGTTTCCAGTCTTCATCTTTCAAAGGCTTTAAAAGAGACTGGGGGGTTTTGAAAGAGGCTTCAAATATGTTGAATGGCACGAAAAGATGTTGAGGAAGATGAAAGAAGTCTCGAAAAATGAGAGAAAAGGTGCAAAGAAGTGGTAAAGGGGAACAACACTTAAATAGTGCACAAAACGGACAGAAAAGGAAAAAGAGAAGAGAAGTCATCAGAAGAACTATGGGTCAACCATCTAACTACCGGTCGACGTTTCCTTGACAGCAGACCGACTATCTGATAGTCCCCTGGTTGTCTAATAGCCATCTAACGGTCTATTAACTAGCTAGTGGTTGTGAGGGCAAAATTGCCCATCCTGCCCCTTGTTTTGTGAGTTTTACGATCTCTAGAATGCACACCAAAATGGTTTTGAGCATGGGATTTCCATATTATATAGTTTTATTCAGAATTGAATAAATGATGATGTAGAAATAAATTTGAATGTAAGTGTGCATAGTACATGAAGTTAAAACAAAAGATTTTCACTAAGTCTCTGAAAGTTGTTTACATTCTGATTGTGCAACATAGGAATTCATACATGTAAACAAAATGGATGAAGGTAATCATAAAAGAAGCTAGTGGTGACAGTCTTCACTCATCGCCATCATCATCAACATCAAAAGAGAAGGCAAAAACCTGAGCTTGAAGATGCTAAACCTCTTGTTGTAGATGTACAACCTCCTGACAGCCTATCTAACTAAGCGAAATAATCACATAGTTAGAAAAACTTTTAAGATAGGAATCACGCATGCATAAAACATAAAAGGGTACTTTACTTGATACTGATATGACATCTGCAAAACATACCCATGAAAAGAGATTGCATACAAAAAAGTCATTCCATGGAAGATTGTGGCACCTGTATCACATTGCATTTTTATCAGTGATAAATGACAAGAAATATGAGAAACAAATAATCAGAAGACTTACCATGGTGGTGTCATGTGGAACAAAAGGAACAATCATGTTTAGATCTTTAGTGATTACATGGCTGCTGATTAGCCCATTATCATCCCATATGTAGACAATGTTACTAGGGTAAGCCTGGAGGTCACCACTCACATGACTGATTGGAACAGTCGGAGCAGTTGGAAGAGCTGGGGGAGGAGGTGGCTGCTGGACAGCAGTAGAAAAAGAAGCTGATGTACTAGTACCTGCAAAGAAGACCCTCAATCTCTTCCCATGATAGATAGAAGAGCTGCCAGTATGATTGGACACTAAGGGAGGATGACGAGTGTCATCAGTAGATTGGCCAGGCCTAGTATGTACTGGGGTGGCTCGAACCCAATTGATGTAAGAAGTCATCATCTGAGGGAACTCGATCTTGTTCAAATGAAACTCGATTGTGAAATTTGACACATCTGAATCCATGGCCAAATCAACTGAATCGATCATCATTACAGGTGTTGAAGGAGGAATCATACGACGTGTTGGGCCCCCGAGCCAATCCCACACGCGATGCCCAAGTACCATATCATTTTATTTTTTTTTGGAAAAATTACTATTTACATAAAAAGAAAAACAAAAGTACAAGATACGAGGGGTATACCCCAAGAAGAGTACCTAGTACTCACAAGTATAAAAGAAAAAAAACAAAGCCCAAAGGCCCAAAACAAAACAAACGAAACATAGAGCCAAAAGCCCCAAACAAACAGAAGATGGCACATTGGCCCAAAAGCAACCACAACAAAACTATCATCACTAAAACAACAAAACAAAAGGGCGCATTGGCCCAAGCAACAAAAAAACAAAGTCCAAAAACAAAACTAACGATGTAGGCCCCATATGGCACGAAGCTAAGGAGTGATCACATACTTGGCCTCCAACATTAGAAGCCGAGAGCGAACCAAAGCAAAAATCTTATCAATCACCTGACGACGAGTCGGATGACGCTGTTGATACACACGATCATTTCTCTCATGCCATAGAAAATAAATTGTAGCAGAAAAGACTAAACATGCAAGGATATGTCCAAAATTCTTCCTGCCCTGAAGATGAAAAGAAGCTCAATGAAGTAGAGAGAGCCAACCAAAAGATGGCCAAACAATGAGTGTCTTAGCTGAAATCTCACCCCATATAGAAGATGAGAAAGGATAGCTAAAGAAAAGATGCTCGGAAGTCTTATTTGCTGAAGCACAAAGAACACAGCCCGAAGAAGATAACATGCCATGACGTCGTAGTCGATCCATAGTACGAAGCAACCCAATGAAGCAAGCCAAAGAATAAAGGAGTACCTTGAAATATGGCCAGGGAACCAGAGAAGATGATGAAAGGAGTTCACCGATCGTCTACTCCATAATAATTCCCATGCTGAGCCAATGGAGAAAATACCAGAAGTGTGGCCCTTCTAAACAATATGGTCAGGAGTCCCCATCATAGGCCGGATTCTGACAGAGTCCCAAACCTGTCCAAAGACCGGCCCACCATCAGGAAAAGCCCAATCCCCATCCTGAATAATAGCTGAGACCTTGGCATCTGAGGGAAGACCTGTAGACGGAAGAGTCCTGAAAGAAAATAGATCACAAAGACGTCCCTGCGGTAACCAGTAATCCTACCAAAGTGAGGTATCACGTCCATCTCCAATACAAGAGACAAATTTACCCTTACACCAATCCCGACTGTGTAAAATCTTCCTCCAAGACCAGGAGGCTCTAGAAGTAACTCAAACCTGCCAAAATGAGCGACCCCGAAGGAACACCTTATGAACCCAAGAAGACCATGTGGAAGACTTGTCAGAAAGAAGTCTCCAAACATGCTTCAGAATAGCAGCACGATTCCACTCTTTCGCTCGCTTAATTCCCAATCCCCCTTCCTTCAATGGATAGCAAACTGAATCCCAAGCTACTTTGGCCCTAGAACGAGACAAAGAGGTCCCTGTCCAGAGGAAAGCAGCCAGAATACCCTCGATCTTCCATACCACAATAGCTGGTAAAATGAACATAGATGACCAATAGACCTGGATGGAAAATAATACCGACTTAATCAATTGGAGACGACCAGCATAAGTCAACACAGCAGAAGTCCATAACCTAACCCTCGACAGAATCTGTTCTATCAATGGCGCGCAATCTGAAAGGCGCAATCTGGTACTGATCAGTGGCACCCCCAAATATCAGATCGGCAAACTCCCCACTTGAAAACCCAAAATGGATTGCAACACTGTTTGATCCTCATCATTGACTCCGGAAAAGAAGACATGACTCTTGGCCGAATTCGTAACCAAACCAGAGAGCTCTGCAAATTCCTGCAAAGCAGCACGAACCACCCTAACAGAGCCCACATCTGCCCTACAAAAAACCATCAGATCATCTGTAAAACAAAGGTGAGTAAAAGAAATCTGCTGGCATCTCCAATGGTATCGAAAACCAGGCCGTTGAAAGGCCTCCCGAAGAATACCACTCAAACCCTCCATGGCCAACACAAAAAGGTATGGTGATAACAGATCACCCTGTCGAACACCTCTGGAGGTGGGAAAGAACCCATGAAGCTCTCCATTTAAAGTAACCGAGAAATGTGCAGAAGACATGCAAGCCGCAATCCATCAAACCATAAACTCTGGAATACCGATCATCCTTAACCCCAAAAGGATGAAATCCTAACTGACAGTATCAAAAGCTTTGCGAATATCCACCTTTAAAGCTCACCGGGGAGGTGAATGCCCATGATGATAATTATGCATGAGCTCTAGAGTCAATAGAATGCCATCAGAGATCCTTCGACCTGGGACAAAGGCTGACTGCGAACTCCCAATTACATCAGGTAAAACTGCTTTGAACCGATTCACAATCACTTTAGAGATGCACTTGTAAAGTACATTACAACAAGAGATTGGTCGAAAGTCACTCATAGTCCTCGGAGTCTCAACCTTGGGGACCAAGGCAATCCTAGTGGCATTAACACACTTCGGCATCCGGCAAGTCACAAAGAAGTAGCGTATAGCAGCAGTAAACTCCATATTAATAATGTCCCAAGCCCTCTTCAAGAACAGAGAAGTGTACCCATTCGGTCCTAGAGCTTTATCATCGAGAATCGAGAATAAAGCTGACCTGATCTCATCATCGGTAATAGGGCACACCAAAGAAGGTAGCATCTCCGCAGAAACTCTTTCAGAGAAAAACCGAGAAGCCGCTTCAATAGAAGGTCGAGAAGGAGCTGTAAGTAATTTCTGAAAATACCTTACAGCCAGATGACCTAAATCAGCTCAATCTGTAATGATGGTACCATCCTCATCCTCAATCTGATGAATCCGATTCCAGACCTGTCTATGGATCAAAGACTTGTGAAAGAACTTGGTATTCTGATCCCCCAAAGAAAGCCATTGGATCCTTAACCTCTGCTGAAAGAAAGCCTCCTCATCCCTGCACAACTAGGAATACTGCTTAGCATAATCCCTCTCAGCCAAAATACAATCTAGGGAATATGGGTTCTTATCCAAAGCAGCCTGAGCTGCGGCCCACTGAGCTCTAGCCTCAATGACTCTACTAGAGATGTGGCTAGAATCCTTGGCATCCAAAGTCTTAAACTCACGCTTCAATAGGCCCAATTTCTGTGTGACTCGAAACATAGGATCCCCGTCCACAGGCATAGACCATACTTGTTGAACAATCTCCAAGAAATCCTCTCGGTCAGCCCAAAAGTTCAAAAATTTGAATGGACTAAAGATATGCCTACACTGATCTCCAAACCTAATGACCATAGCACTGTGATCAGAAACATCCCGTGGAAGAACCTTAGATGATGTGTTAGGCCAAGTTAAGAATCATGAAGCACTACCAAAACTCCAATCAAGAGTCCTAAGAATAGTACCCTCTCCTTGCTGCCCATTATGCCAAGTATACCGAAGCCCAAAGGATGGTACCCTGAGTAATGCTGCATCATGAATACACTGACCAAACTCATCCATGTAACCATGCCTGGCCTGATTCCCACCAACTCTATCCGAATAGCGTAAAATCGCATTGAAATCACCCAATGCCAACCAAGGTAAGTCACCAAACCTCATGGACTAAGCTCTGAGAAAATTCCACAACTGTCGACGAACACCCGGAGCGTTAGAACCATAAACAAAGATCAAACCAAAAGAAACCCCATCTGATAATCTGGTAGCCCAACAAACGATCCACTGTGGAGAAAGCTGCAAACCACTCAAACTGTACAAAGTAGGATCCCAACACACCAAAACTCTACAAGCAATTAACTCAGTGGCATTGGATAAGAACTTCCAGGAAGGACAAATATCTGAAACAACTGAAGCAAGGCGCTGTTGATCAACCTTAGTTTCTAAGAGACCAATCAAACCTAAAGAGTACCTAGAAATCCAGTTTCTAACTGCTCGCTGCGTAGAGAAGCCATTAAGGCCTCTAATATCCGAAACTGTACAAAGTAGGATCCCAACACACCAAAACTCTACAAGCAATTAACTCAGTGGCATTGGATAAGAACTTCCAGGAAGGACAAATATCCGAAACAACTAAAGCAAGGCGCTGCTGATCAACCTTAGTTTCTAAGAGACCAATCAAACCTAAAGAGTACCTAGAAATCCAGTTTCTAACTGCTCGCTGCGTAGAGAAGCCATTAAGGCCTCTAATATTCCAACTTCCTATCATAGGAAACTGGAAAAAAAACTCAGAACTCAATAAAGAAAATCATCGGAGGCGCGTGTCCCCTCTACCCCCCTTACCACCCTTTTTAATCTGAACTTTGTTACCCTTTCCAGCAGGAGGAGCAACAGTGGATTTTGTAACAGTGGCAGGTGGCCGACTATCCAAAGGCATCACAGTGGATTTTGGAGGATCCGGAGCAACAAATCCCTCTGGAGGGGCAATCCCTGAAGAATCAGGCAAAGCAGCTATAGGGCTAAAAGAGCACTTCAATATCTGATCCTGGTGATCCTCAATAGGAGATAGTGAATCAAAATCAGAAGCAGACTCAGAACCCGAGCCAGTGGCAGTAACCTGACCTATCTCAGCAAAGATCCTATCAATCGAATCTGTCTCTGTATTCATTAGATTTGAAGTCAGTAGAGCAAGAGGTCCGGCTGGTGTGGATTCTGTAGCAATACCTTTACCTTTGTCTTGTAGAACTGGGGTTACATCTGCAGCAATAATCAGATCCTGATAAGCCTCTACTGCTGCAATAGCAGGGTCATCCATCCTCCCATTGTCTCGCAAGACAGGGGCTGTAGTAGTATCTGGCGCCTCGGCCTCTTTAGAAGAAGAAAGCAGAATAGGCATAGGACAAGAATGGCCAAATAAACAACACTTGGAACAGCGCTTTGGTTTCCATTCATATTCCACTCTAATCTTGATAGGCTCAGAGGATAGCTTACACCGGATCTCAAAGTCCTGAACTGGAGAATGTTCTGCATCTATCTCAACACAAACCCTGGCATAGGATAACCTAGTCTGCTCAGAAGTCATCCTGTCACATGATAATGGTCGACCAACCATACTAGAAACAGCACTGAGTGCTCTGGCTGACCACAATGGAAATGGTAGTCCATGTAATCGAACCCAGACTGGGATCCTGGAAATCCTACTCTAGTCAAAAGAGAAATGAGGATTCCACTGTTGGAGAATGATGTGCTTCCCATCAAACATCCAAGGCCTTCACTCTAAAATATCATGAACCTCCTCTACAGTTCTAAATCTGAATATCAAGAAACCTGTCCTAGTAGAGCGGACATCCTCCAAACCACTAGATTTCCATGCACGCATAGCAATGGAACGTGCAGCATGGAAAGGCATAGTATACCCCAGAAAAAATTCCATAATACAACACAACAAAACAGCCCTAGCATCATCAACCAAATCATCAGGGAGCTCAAGAATCAAACTTGGGTCCTTCTGGGCTATCGAGTCAAGAGAAAATCTAGTGCTGGCCTCAGTAACCCGAACCCTATCAGCCCAAGAGCCAGGTGGTTTGGGTAAGGGTTATGTGTGGGTGGTGTTTCGAGTAGGTGGGTGTGTTTTAGTGGCGCGAGGTGGGCATTGGGGCTGGTTAAGTTTGTTAGGGCACAGGTGGCCATGGTAAGGATGGTGTTGTGCAGGCTAAGAAATTTTTGGTGGAAAAAGTGGGGAAACTCCAACCCGTAACAATCAACCCAAATCAACTTCAAAACTCCAAAATATCCAACCAACAATCAAATCAACCAAAGCACTCAACCGAGATCAAACTCCAAAACCAAACATCTTAAAAACAGTCAATTCAACCAAAGGTAGGATTGCAAAGCCAAGCAAAGCCACAAGATCAATAACAAACCCAAAAAAAACCAATCCGTAACACTAAACTGTCCAAAATGAAACCAATCAAGCCTCAACAAATCAACACAATGACTCGAGTCCGTTATCAACCAGGCCACAAAATCAGCAATATACCAAGTAAAAACAACTCAAAAATAACAAGCACAAAGGAAGAAGCAAGAAAAGAGCACAAGAAACGCAAACCGGTCACCAATCGAGAGCCATATTCCCATTTAGGCAAGGTTGTGAACCGAAATCTCCTTTGTTAGACATCGTGTGACCACCCAATATATGCCATTGGAATCTCGTGTCCGACCCCTTTCCAACAATGTATGATACACCCAAATCCAATGGCTGGATCAAATGATAGAAGCAAAATACCGTGGCTGGATCAAAGAGACTAAACCAGAAAAATTCTGGCAACGCTTCTGTTTCAGGCGATATCTCCCTCCTCTGAACTCTTCTGGAAATGCACCCGATGGGTTTAGAACCGGCTTTCAGTCAGCTTTCCAACGCCATATGGCAAAATGTGCAACAACATCGATCAAGAAAGTGCAGAAACGTGTACCAAAGGCGCTAATGTCCAGGCCAATATCTCCTTCCACAAGCAACTTCAGCCGACCAGCCAGGTGGGGTTGGAATCGTCTGGAAGTCAGCTTTCCAACGTCGTATGATAGGCCAAAATCCAACAGTTGGATCGATCTATAGAGGCAAAAGAGTGTGACTGGGTTGATCTGGCAGGCCAAGAAGGATACGCTAGTAGTTGAATGGAGAAGCAACCTTTGTAGCCACAGACCAGTTCTCCTCAGGTCCCCAGCACTGAGAGTGAATCTGTGAAGAATAGAGAAGCATGGTAAGATTCTAATATAAATGAAAATATTGATCGTAGTGTCCCTTACCTTGTCCCAGGTCATTATATGGATGTAATCATGAAATAAGTCCAACTTATGAGACCTCTCAAGCTTTATACGACATGCAGCCTACCTCTTCATCTGTGGGAAGGAAGAATCCTCCCAAGCAGGACGAGGAGATTATAGAACTCCTAACTCTATGCCCATATCTGTCATGAATAGTATATAATTAGAAATGGAAGTCATACAGACAAAATATGAAGATGTAGAGAAGAAAGAAGTTGCCTTAAGAAGTGGAGCAAATCTAGTGATCCTAGCAATGCCTCGATAGGCTCGATCCAAACCAAAATATAGCTGGCCAAGAACAAAACGACCCCGATCAAAATCCCTCACTCGTTTGAGATCCTGGAGGGCGGGAAGTTAAGTTAAAGTAGTGGTGTTTGACGTATTGGTGAAGAGCGTAGTACCGAGTAGATAGACAATGAAGCTGCAAGCATACTGATCCACTCGACTAAAGTCAGGTTGGATCTCCGTTTCCAATATTCGTACAAGGGAGCGTATCGAATAGCAATGTTGCTCTTGACCTTTACCTTACACCCTAAAAGCTGTTGAATCAAATTCTGCTAATCCCTCGAGTCTGTAATACATGCGTCAATGGCAATGACCTCTCTGCCACATGAAAGGCCAGTCAAGCCAGCAATGTCCAAAGGTGTGATAGTCATCTCGCCAATTAGAAGATCAAATGTATGGGTCGTGTCCATCCACCCCCCATATAAGGCGACCAATGCTCGATGATCATTGTGTCAAGGAGTATGTGGAAGACACGTGATGAACTCGTAGAAGCCGATGGCAGCAATCCTATTTCTATCAGCTTCATTCTTTATCTCTAGAAACCAACTATGGGCTCCAGAAAATGACCCACACATCCTATTCTCATTATAGTGCTAAAACAAGAAATTGAAATCTTGACATGAATACATGCACAAAAAATTCTAAAGAAATTAAAAAGGATAAAATACATACCAGGTTGATTATTTGGGAAGCCACGTCGTAAAAAACTGGCACCTCTTGGTCCTTCAGAAGACCCTTCAACATCAATTTCTAGACTGGATCGCTCTCATTTAAGTTGAGGTGGACTGGATGAGCCACCATCAAAAAGGAAATGTCAAGAGGAATATGAGGAAGAAAACTAGAAGTGAATTGGATGAAAAACGAAAAAATTACACGTTAATGGAGCAATAGGAAGACGAATTGATCGCCAGACGGCAGTCAAACCGACAGATGTTTGATGTCAGGCTAGCCATTCCTTAAGTAAGGGGCAAAAAAAAAAAAAGAGAGAGGAAAGAAAAGAAAGAGAAAGAAAAGAAAGAAAAATAGGAAGAAGAGAGAAAATGGAGATAAATAAGGGAGAGAAAAAGAAAAAAGGAAAATAGAGGAAAGAGAAAAATGGAAGGAAAAACTTTTACACTGACTTTAAAACCTCGACAGGATCTTTGAAGAATCTCGGTGGTAAGCATTCGGCCATGTCAATAGTTTAGCAACTTACAGAGAAAGGATAGCATCGATCGAATGGAATCCTCAAACGATAAACATGAGAAAAGAATTCCTTGAGAGACTATAAAGCAGAGTTGTTGAAAACACACGATATGAGGTAAAATTTGAATTAATTTGAAATCATTAAGATGTTTGACATTTTGCAAGAACTTGAAGAAACATTTGGAAAATCCCCCGTGAGTTGAAAGAATCAACATAATAAGAATTCCCTAGTAAAAAGCATGACGAATGCAAAAGAAGTTCAGAGCAAAAAACGTTAGAACATGATGAATTTCCCTAGTGGATTAGAAGGAATCAGGAATAGAAGCTCTAGTACTCGGGCATGAAACCCATTGAATACAAAATCTGAAGCTGATCAAAAAAGATTGAAGAATACTTAGAAGATGGCATGAAATCCAACAAATAAAAATCTCAAAGAAATCATAAAAAGTATGAAGGACACTTAGCCGAAGGCATGAAGAATGAGAAGGTCTAAAGACCACGAAGCAGTGCATGAGAGAACATTTTTCCTAGTGGACATGCATTAGAAGAAAACCCTAAGAAATAGGTGTACTTAAGAGTGTTTTAAGCCCTTAGAATAGGCATAAGCCCTAAGAAGAGTCGTACTGAAGAGTATTAAAAACGCTAAGAAGTAGGTGCATTTAAGAGTGTTTTAAGCCCTTAGAATAGGTACAAGCCTTAAAAAGAAATGCACTAAAGATTATTGAAAACCCTAAGAAGTTGGTGCACTTAAGAGTATTTTAAGCCCTTAGAATAGGCACAAGTCTTAAGAGGAGGCACACTAAAGAGTGTTGAAAACCTTAAGAAGTGGGTGCACTAAAGAGTGTTAGAAACCCTAAGATGTAGCTGCACTGAAAAGTGTTAGAAACCCTGAAAAGTAGGTTCTCTGAAGAGTGTTTTATCATAGCATCATAATGATGCTTTCAAACCCTTGAATGGGCACATCCGCCCTTAGATGGGCCCATTAGCCCTTGAATGGGCACATCCGCCCTTAGAATGGGCATCCTAACACTTGAATGGATGCACCTTCTATAGGAATATAAAAAGAGAGAGAGATGATGAGAAAGTCTGATAGAATAAGAACGAGGCGAAGATGTCGAGAGGGAAGAAAGAAAGATGAAGCAAGAGTATTTTGTCGACTTTTGTGTCTCACAAACCTCTCCAAAGTAGGGGACAAGCTATAGACATTGAATTTTTTAGGCTGGACGAAGGAATGAAGATGAATGTTGAGCAAAGAAAATGACCACATGCCCTTGGAGGCCAAGGAAGGAAAGGTGAGAAGGAATTGATGAAAGGTATTGAAAACTGACATATGACTTCAAAAATTCATAGAAATTAAGCCAAGAATAATCTGATGGTGAGACATATATCATTATGAAACTACAGATGTATAGTTTTTGTAGAAATTCATGGATTGCAAATCGAAGTTGAATTCGAGAACTTAGGTTCCATTGAACAAACAAAGGTTTAAAGGGACCACACTACAAAAGGGCAAAATAGGAAGGGCCAAATAAAGAACGACTGGCTGTGAATGGGGCTTTCACCCCACCAGAGTGTTTGCGACCATGACACTGTGTCAAAGCCTCTCGAGAAAGGAGTCGCCACCCAATTATTCAATTGGGAATGAATGGGGGCAATCCAATCCCTCACTTCGGGACCTAACCTCATCCCTTTAGAGATAGGTTCAGGAAGCTAGGTACAAGCCTTTCGACTCACCTGGATACGAATTCGGCCTCCACTTGCGAAAAACCAAATAGGAATAACTCGTGTTGTTACTTAGTATGCTTAGCATTGTTTGTTTTATGCACACATTTTATTTTTACCTTTGTTAGGCATTTGCGCTGATTATTCAATCAATAACAGTTGTATATTCATACAAAAAAAGAGGGAGGAGAATAGATTACATTTTTGTCATACATGGGGGAAAGGGAGAGGATTACAACATTACTATTTAACAATAATATAATGTTCCATACATTCACATACATTCGAAACTCAATAGATGATGAATTCCTCACCACCATATGTGAGTCTATTCAACGTCTATCAAGCTTCTTACATATCCATCTAAACATAGCTAAGGCATTCATTCTTAGTGATGGTCCCTTACCATCAATGTGAGTCTACCATCACTTCATGGTATCATACAATTACACTTCTAAATACACAAATATTCACAAATCATACAAAGCCATAATCTAATATCATGGCGTTCTAAACTAAATTTTGATAAATTCTATCATGGCAATTCTACCTATAGCTACTCTAGCATAATTCACATCATATATCATCATGGCATTTCTAGCCTAAAACATAGTATTCATGGCATATTCTAGCCTAATTCAAACAATCACCAATCATAGCTTTCAAGGACAAAATGATAATTCTACATGTTCTATGCTATTTCCTAGCATTCATCAAAGCAAGTAAGTTTTCCTAGCACGATTCTAATCATGTGTTCTTAAGCATGATTCTAAACATGTTCTCCTAATCATGATTCTAAGCATTCGCAAAGAAAGTAAATTCCTATGCATAATTCTAAAAAAGAAAAGTTTGCAAACTTACCCCAACACGCTTATCCATCTTGCAAAACAAATGGGGTTAGAACAATTCATAATAATCCTAAACATGCTTCTAAGCATAAAATAAAATCCTAAACATGCTTATTCTAAGCAAGAAAAATAAAAGAGAACATGTGAGGGAGGAGCGAATTCTACTCTCAAGACATACCATTTTCGAGTTTAGAGCAATAAAACACCTAAAAAAATTATGCTAGAAAAGACTTCTCGAATTCTCGAGTGTGTCTTCAAGAGGGAGAAAGAGATGATTGTATTTGATAATCGATGTGAATTGCAAAGTGAAAGGAGTAGAGTTTATATAAGAGAGGGGTGCAGACGAAAAAGAAAGTTTTTCAAGCTAACTTCCGAAAATAACCCAACAAGAACCAGGCGGCCATCTCCAGACAGTCGAGTGGTCATTTGACAGATGCCCAACCATTGACCAACATCCAGGCAGCTGTCAGATGGCCAGGCGACTATCTAATGGTCGACCGGCTAATTTCCTTTCGACCCCTTCCTTTATTATCATCCTTCAATGCAATCCCTTCAAACCTTTGTTCCTTCGATTGTGCATGACTTTTGAAATTCAACTCTGATTCATGATCCATAAATTTTCATGAAAACTAGATGTCTGTAGCTTCATAATGGTATATGACTCATCACTAGATTCCTCCCGGATCAATTTATATTGATTTTTCAAAGTCACATGTTAGTTTATCAAACTCTTCACCAACTTCTTCTCACCCTTCTCTTCTTGATCTTCAAGGGCATTTTGATCATTTTCTTTGCTCGATGTTCATCTTCATTCCTTCACCGAGCCTAAAAAATTCAATTTCTATAGCTTACCCCCTACTTTGGGGAGGTTTGTGAGACACAAAAGTGGACAAAGTACTCTTACTCTGTCTTTCTTTGTGTTATCTCATCATGTTCAACTTCGTCCTTCTTCTTTCAAACTTTCTCACCACTCCTTTCTATTCATGTAAAGTGTGTGTCCATTCAGGGACTAATGTGCCCATCTAAAGGCGAACATGCCTATCTAAGGTGAGTGTGCCCATTCAAGGGCTGAGGTGCCCATCCAAGGGCGAACGTACCTATCCAAGGCAAGTGTGCCCATTCAAGGGCTAGAAAGCATCCTTACGATGCTTACAATAAGACACTCTTCAGTGCACCAATTTCTTAAGGTTTATTAACACTTTTCAGTGCACCTACTTCTTAGGATTTGGTAACACTCTTTAATGCGCCTATTCTAAAGTTTTCAAACACTCTTTAATGCACCTACTTCTTAGGGTTTTCAACACTCTTCAGTACGCCTATTCTAAGGGCTTCAAACACTCTTAAGTGCACCTATTTCATAGGGTTTTCAACACTCTTTAGTGTGCCTCTTCTTAGGGCTTGTGCCTATTCTAAGGGCTTAAAACACTCTTAAGTGCACCTACTTCTTAGGGTTTTCAATACTATTCAATGCGCCTTTTTTTAGAGCTTATGCCTATTCTAAGGGCATAGAACACTCTTAAGTGTATCTACTTCTTGAGGTTTTCAACACTCTTCAGTGCGCCTCTTTTTAGAGCTTATGCCTATTCTAAGGGCTTAGAACACTCTTAAGTATACCTACTTCTTGGAGGTTTCCTTCTAATCCATGCAAACTAGGAAAACTTCTATCATGCACTGCTTCGCGGTCTTTAAACCTTTTCATTCTTCATGCCTTTAGCTGAGCATTCTTCATTCATCCTTGATCTCTTTAGATTTTGCATTCATTGGGTTTCATGCCCCTCTTCTGAGTATTCTTCATGCTTCTTCGATCTTCTTTAGTCTTCACACTTGTTGGGTTTAAAGCCCTCCTTCTAACTATTCTTCAAGTTTCCTTAATCTGCTTTAGATTTTGTACTCAATGGGTTTCATACCCAAGCTTCTATTCTTGAATCCTTTCAATCCATTGGAGAAAATCGCTTGATCATGTTCGAACATTCTTCATTCTTGACTTCTCTTACATTCACCATTCTTCATTGGGGAGTTCCAAAATTCTTCGACTTTTTGGGGATTCTTCCATTTGTTTTTGCAAGTTCCTGCAAAATTCAAAAAAAAAATCTCGATGATGTAAAAATTAATTCAAATTTTTACCTTATTTGGTGCATTCTTCAACAGATTGCTTTCTGGTATCTTGAGGAATTCTTTCATGTGATTCCAGTCGAAGATTCTATCAACTAAGGTTGCTCTTCTTTCCTTGTGAGTTGTTAAACCATTGTCATAGTCGAGTGCTTGTCACCGATTCCGTCAGAAGTGTCTTAAGGTTGATGAGGAATTCCCCTCTTTTCTCTTCTCTTTTTCTCTTCTCTCTCTCTTCTCTTTTCTCTCTCCTTTTCTCCTTTTCTTCTCTTTTTTCTCTCTTTTCTTTTTTCTCTTTTCTCTCTCCTTTTCTTCTTCTTCTCTTTTTTTTCTCTCTTTTCTTTTTCTTTCTTTCTTTCTCTCCTTTTCCTTTTCTCTCTTTCCTGCTTGACCCCTGATTTCAGGAATGGCCAACCGACTATCTGATAGCTGCCTGGCTATCTGACTATCGACTAGTGGTTGGGTCCTTCTATAAAGCTCTTTCTTCCATTCGCATCTTCATTCGCACATAACTTCTTTGTTTTTCATCCGATTCGCTTTTGATTTTTTCCTACGTGTTCGTGTCAGCTTCTTTTTTCTAATGGCAGGCCATCCAGTCCACCTTGGTGAGTTGATCCAGCCCAAAAATCAACATTGAGGGGTTTTCCAAAAGATCAGGAGGTGTCGGCTGTCTACAACGTGGCTTCTCATATAATTAACCTGGTACTCGGTCTCTTCATATCTTGCCTTTTCTATTTTTTTCAAATGTATTTAGGCTTGCGTTCATGTAGAGACTTCAATTTCTTGCTTTAGGACTATCATGAGAGCAGGATATGTAGGGCATTTTCAGAATCCCATAGTTGGTTCTTAGAGATAGAGAATGATGCAGTAAGGAGAAGGATTATTGATACCTTTTTCTATGAGTTCATCACTTGTCTTCTGCGTGCTTAGTGGGACACTAATCATCAGGTATTAGCTGCTTTGTGCGAGAGGTGGATGGATACGACTCACACATTCCATCTTTCGTTCCGTGAGAAGATTATTATGCCTTTGGATATTGCTACCTTGATTGGTTTTCCATGCGGTGGCGATCCAATTCGTATTAATGCCTGTATTGCGGACTCAGCGGATCAGCATAAATTGATCCAAGATCTTCTTGGGTGTGAGGCGAAAGTCAAGGACAATGTTTCCATTCGATATGCTCTCTTGCAGGAATATTGGAAATGAAGGTCTAATCTGACTCCTGTCGAGGTGGATCAGTATGCTTGTAGCTTCATGGTTTATCTACTGGGTACGACACTCTTCTCCAACGCGTCAAACACCACGGCTTTGATGTTACTTCCTACCCTCCAGGATCTTGATCAAGTGAAATATTTTGACTGGGATCGTTGCGAACAGGGCTTTCATCCCACCAGAGCTTTTGCGACCACAAAACTGTAGCCTCTTTCGAGCCTTAAGGGAACATAAACGAGACATGGGCATGTTTAGAGAATAAAGTCGCCACCTAGTTATTCAATTGGGAATGACTGGGGGCAATCCGATCCCTCACTTTGGGATCTAGACTACCCTCATCCCTTCAGAGATGGGTTTGGAAAGTTAGGTACGAGTCTTTCAACCCCCCCAGATGTAAATCCGGCATCCACTTGAGAAATACCAAATAAGAATATCACGCTTTGTTACTTAGTCCGCTTAAGAGGTTTATTTTATGCACACATTCTCATTTTTATCTTTATTAAGCATGTTAAGTGATTGTTCAATCAATGACAGTTATATATTCATACAAAGAAAGAGGGAGGAGAATAGATTACATTTTTGTCATACATGGCAGAAGGGGAGAGGATTACAACATTGCTATTCAACAATAATATAATGTTCCATACATTCACATACAATTGAAACTCAATAGATGACGAAATTCATCACCACCATATGTGAGTCGGCTCAACGCGTATCAAGCTTCTTCATATCCATCTAAACATAGCTAAGGCATTAATTCTTAGTGATGGTCCCTCGCCATCAATGTGAATCCACCATCACTTCATGGCATCATACAATTACACTTCTAAATACGCAAATATTCATAAATCATACAAAGTCATAATCTAATATTATGGCATTCTAGCCTAAATTTTGATAAATTTTATCATGGCAATTCCACCTATAGCTATTCTAGCATAATTCATATCATGTATCATCATGGCATTTCTAGCCTAAAACATAGTATTTATGGCATATTCTAGCCTAATTCATGGTATTCATGGCATATTCTAGCCTAATTTAAACAATCACTAATCATAGCGTTCAAGGGCAAAATGGTAATTCTACTTATTCTATGTTATTTCCTAGCATTCATCAAACCAAGTAAGTTTTCTTAGGAAGATTCTAGTCATGTGCTCTTAAGCATGATTTTAAACATGTTTTCCTAATCATGGTTTTAAGCATTCGCAAAGAAAGTAAATTCCTAAGCATGTTTCTAAATAAGGAAAGGAAAGATGACTTATCTTGACAAGCTTATCCATCTTGCAAAACAAATAGGGTTAGAACAGTTCATAATAACCCCAAACATGCTCTTAAGCATAAAATAAAATCCTAAACATGCTTCTTCTAAGTAAGAAAAATAAAAGAGAGAGTAGGAGGGAAGAGAGAATTATGCTCTCAAGACATACCTTTTCGGGTTTAGAGCAATTGAACGCCTAAAAAAAAGATTTATACTGGAAAAGACTTCTTGAGTTCTCGAGCGTGCCTTCAAGAGGGAGAAAGAGATGATTATATTTGACAATCAGTGTGAATTGCAAAGTGAGAGGAGGGGGTTTTTATGTAGGAGAGGGGTGAAGATGAAAATTGAAGTTTCCTAAGCCAATTTCCAAAAATAAACCAGAGAGGGTTGGGCGGCCATCTCTGAGTAGCCAAGCAGCCATCTGATGGACCCACGGCCATTGGCCAATAGCCAACGACGGTCAGATGACCGGGCGGTTGTTTGATGGCCGGACGGCCAATTTCCTTTCTGCCCCTTCCTTTTTTATCATCCTTTGATGTAGTCCCTTTGAACCTTTGTTCTTTCAATCGTGCATAACTTTTGGAATTCGACCCCCATTTGTAATCCGTAAATTTCTATAAAAACTAGATATCTGTAGCTTTGCAATGGTATATGGCTTATCACCAAATTCCTCCCAAATTAATTTCTGTTGATTTTTTGAAGTCACGTATTAGTTTTTCAGACTCTTCACAAACTTCTTTTCACCCTTCTCTTCTTGATCTTCAAGGGTATTTTGGTCATTTTTATTGCTCAAAAGTCATCTTCATTCCTTCATTGAGCCTCAAAAATTCAGTGTTTATAGCTTACCCCCTGCTTTGGAGAGGTTTGTGAGACACAAAAGTCGACAAAGTACTCTTACTTTGTCTTTCTATCTTCCATCTCAACATCTTCGACTTTATCTTTCTTCTTTCAAACTTTCTCATCATCTCTCTATTCTTCTATTCCACAAAAGAGATGCACCCATTCGAGTGCTAATATGCCTTTCTAAGGGCAGATGTGCCCGTTCAAGGGCTAATGTACCCATCCAAGGGCGAATGTGCCCATCCAAGGGCGAATGTGCCCATCCAAGGGTTCAAGTGCTAGGGTGCCTTCCGAGGGCGTACGTGCCTATCCAAATCGGGTGTGCCCATTTAAGGGCTAGGGTGCCCTTTCGAGGGTGTATGTGCCTATCTAAGGCAAGTGTGCCCATTCAAGGGCGAGAAAGCATCCTTATGATGCTATGATAAGACACTCTTCAGTGCACCTACTTTTTTGGGTTTCTAACACTCTTAAGTGCACCTAATTCCTAGGGTTTGGTAACACTCTTTAGTGCGCCGATTCTAAGAGCTTCAAACACTCTTAAGTGCACCTACTTCTCAGGGTTTCTAACACTCTTCAATGTGCCTATTCTAAGCGTTTCAAACACTCTTAAGTGCACCTACTTCTTAGGGTTTTCACTCTTCAGTATGCCTCTTCTTAGGGCTTATGCCTATTCTAGGGGCTTAAAACACTCTTAAGTGCACCTACTTCTCACAGCAACACTCCTCAATGCACCTCTTCTTAGGGCTTGTGCCTATTCTAAGGGCTTAAAACACTCTTAAGTGTACCTACTTCTTATGGTTTCCTTCTAATGCATGCCCATGGGGAAAACTTCTATCATGCACTGCTTTGCGATCTTTAGACCTTTTCGTTCTTTGTGCCTTTGGTTGAACATTCTTCATTCATCTTTGATCTCTTCAGATTTTACATCCATTGGGTTTCATGCCCCTCTTCTGAGTATTCTTCATGCTTCTTCGATCTTCTTCAGTCTTTGCATTGGTTGGGTTTCATGCCTTCCTTCTAACTATTCTTCAAGTTTTCTTAATCTGCTTCAAATTTCGTGGTCAATGGGTTTCATGCCCAAGCTTCTATTCTTAATTCTTTTCAATCCACTGGGGAAAATCTCTTGGTCATGTCAGACATTCTTCATTTTTTTACTTCTCTTGCATTTGCCATTCTTCATTAGGGAGCTCCGAATTCTTGGACTTGTTGGGGATTCTTCTATTTGTTTTTGCAAGTTCCTACAAAATTCAAAAAAAAAATCTTGATGATGTAAAAATTAATTCAAATTTTTACCTTGTTTAGTGCATTCTTCAACAGATTGCTTTCTAGTATTTTGAGGAATTCTTTCAGTCATTCCAGTCGAAGATTCTATCGACTAAAGTTGCTCTTCTTTCCTTGTGATTTGTTCAACCATTGCCATGGTCGAGTGCTTGTCATTGATTCTGTCGGAAGTGTCTTAAGACTGATGAAGAATTCCCCTATTTTTCTCTTCTTTTTTCTCTTCTCTCTCTCTTCTCTTTCTCTTTTCTTTTTATTTTTTCTCTTTCCTTTTCTTTTTTTCTTTTCTCTCTCCTTTCTTTCCTTTCTTTTCTCTGTCCTTTCTCTCTTTTTCCCTTTTCTTTTTTCTCTTTTTCTTTCTTTCTTTCTTTCTTTTTCTTTTCCTCTCATTCTTGTTTGACCCCTTATATGGGGATGGCCGGCCAGCTATCTGACTGCTGCCTGATGGTTGGTCAACAATCGCCCAGTGGTTCAGGCCTCTGTAGAGCCCTTTCTTCCATTCCCATCTTTATTCACACAAAATGACTTCGTTTTTCATTCAATTCGCTTCAAGTTTTTTCCTATGTGTTCGTCTCAACTCCTTCTTTCTAATGGCAGGCCATTCAGTCCATCTTGGTGAGTCCGATCCAGCTTGAAAATTGACATTAAGGGGTCTTCCAAAAGATCAAGAGGTGTCGATTGTCTACGATGTGGCTTCTCATATAATCAACCTGGTACTCAGTCTCTTCATATCTTGTCTTTTTTGTTTTCTATGAATGTATTTAGGCTTGCATTCATGTAAAGACTTCAATTTCTTGCTTTAGAACTATCATGAGAACAGGATGCGTGGGGCATTTTCTGGAGCCCGTAGTTGGGTTCTTAGAGATAGAGAATAATGCAGTGAGGAGAAGGATCATTGATACAGGTTTCTATTAGTTCATCACATGTCTTCTGTATGCTCAATGGTACACTGATCGTCGAGCATTAGCCGCTTTGTGCGAGAGGTGGATGGATACAACCCACACATTCCATCTTCTGTTTGGTGAGATGACTATTATGCCTTTGGATATTGCTGCCTTTACCGGTCTTCCATGCGGTGGTAATCCAATTCCTATTAATGCCTATATTGCAGACTCAGCAGATCATCATAGATTGATCCAAGACCTTCTTTGATATGAGGTGAAAGTCAAAAACAATGTTTCCATTTGATATGCTCCCTTGTAGGAATATTTGAAACCGAGGTCTAATCTGACTCCTATCGAAGTGGATCAATATGCTTGTAGCTTCATAGTTTATCTACTGGGTACGATGCTCTTCTCCAATGCGTCAAACAACACTACTTTGACTTTGCTTCGTGCCCTCCAGGACCTTGATCGAGTGAAATATTTTGACTAGGGTCGCGTTGCTCTCAATCAGCTGTATTTTGGCTTGGATTAAGCTTGTCGAGGCATTGTCAGGGTTCCTGGATTTGCTGCACTTATTGAGTTAACTTTTTTCTTTTTCACACCTTCATGTTTTTTTTTTCATGACTTCCATTTTTAATTTTGTATCACCCGTGATAGATGTGGGCATATGAGTTGGGAGTTCTACCATCTTCTCTTCCTGCTAATGAGGATTCCTCTTTCCCTCAAATGAAGAGGTGGGCTGCACATCGTGCAGAGCTCGAGAGATCGCAGGAGCTAGACTTCTTTCATGATTACATTCACACGTACACCTGGGACAAGGTAATAAAGAAATTATAGTCGATACCACATTCTTACTGTGCTTTTTTTATTCTATTGCAGATTCATTCTGGTTGGTTGGGTCCCAAGGAGAACTAGTCTGTAGCTATGAGAATTGCTGCCCCTTTCAACTTATACCGCATCCTTTTCCCTTGTGTGAACAGCATGATGTGATATTTTGGTGACCGTGTGTGGGATTGGTTTGAGGGCCTGACATGCAGTTTGGTTCCTCATTCATCACCAGTTCTGATGATTGATTCAGCCGACTTGGCTATGGAGCCAGAAGCATCGGTCTACACGATCGAGTTTCACTTGAGTACCATCGAGTTCCCATTGACATCGACTCCTTCTGTCGAATGGGCTCGAGCTACCTATTGCACACTAGGCCCAGCCAATCTACTATCGACATTCCTCATCCTCTAGTGGTATCTAGTCACTCAGGTAGTTCTTCTGTTCGTCGTGGAAAGAGATCGAGAGCTTCCTCTTCTAGTATAGGCACTTCAACTTCTTTTTCTACAGCAGCTCAACATCCATCTCCTCCTCCAGCTTCCTTAGCTGCCCTGGCTGCTCCAGTCGGTCATGTCATCGATGATCTTCAAGCTTACCCCAGTAATATTGTCTACACGTAGGATGACAATGGGTCAATCCACAGCCACATGATCACCGAGGATCCGAACATGCCCGTCCTTTTTGTTCCACAAGATGCTACTTTGGTAGGTTTCTTGACTTCTCTTCCCAAATTCTCTGTCTAGGGATGGCAAAAGTCCGGTGCGGGTGCGGGTGCGGCCATTCCGCACCCGGACCGGACTAAAAAAAATTTCCCCGGACCCCGAAAAATCTCTGAATTTTTCCGGGTTTTTTCGGGTCCGGGTTTTTCCGGGTTTTAGGATATTACATACCGCACCCGCACCGCACCCGAAAAAACACCCGGATTTCCCCGGATTTTTTTTCATTTTTATCCTTACCCGGAAAAAACCCGGATTTTTTCATACTTTTTCCTATTTTTTCTTAATTTTTTTAAGAATTATGCGGGTGCGGTGCGGGTGCGGGGTTTTATTGACAATACCGCACCCGCACCGCACCCGGATTTTTTTTTTAAAACAATCCCCGCACCCAGATTTAAAACCCCCAAAATCCGGGTTTTTTTACCCGGATTTTCCGGGTAAAATCCGGGTACCCGGTAAACCCGGGTTTTTTTGCCAACCCTATCTCTGTCATTAATCACTAATAGAAATGCAATGCAATGCAGGTGCCACGATCTTCCATGGAGCGAGTTTTTCGTATGCAGGCCGCTTCGCATGGGTATGTCTTACAGATGTCTCACCAGTATCAGATGGGGTGTTCTTCTATAATTCATGCATGAATGATTTCTATCTTATTAGTTCTTCTAACTATATGATTTTCCTGCTTGGTCAGACGGGTGATCAAGAAGTTACTCGTCTGCAGCGTGAGGTGGAGCGCCTCTTGGCTCAGGTTGCCGCTTTCTCTTTCAATATTGACAATGATGGTGATGAGTGAGGACCGTCACCACTAGCTTTCATCAGGATTTTTCTTCATTTATTTTGCCTCCATGTATGAACTTTCATGATGTGCAATCAAATAAATTTCAAAGATTCAGTGAAACTTCTTTATTTCTGATTCCATACATTTTTGCGCATTGTACTGAATTTACATCCAAATTTATTCAAATTTGCTTATACATCATCAATTATTCAATTCTGAACAATAATACAAAATTTGGGAGCCATGTGCATGAAATCGTTCATCAGTACGCATTCTGAAAGTTGAAGGATCGTGTAGATGGGCTGATTAGCCCTAATAGCCATTAGCCGGACATGAAACTGCCAGGCGGATGTCTAACAATCGATCGATATTGTGCAATAATCGATCGGCAGTTAGATGGCCGATCGACGATTCTTCGACAATTCTTCCCTATTCTATCTCTATTTGTGCTTGATGAACACTTAAATATGTATGCTAAATAACAGCTTAATTCATTATATTGCATTAATAGCATCATTAAATTCATCAACTTAAGCATACTTGTAGTCTTTGCATCTTTTGAATTAACTTCATCTTAATTTTGATTTTTGTTATAGGTTCGGTAAAATGGGCATAACTTTCTCTTTATAGACAGAATTGTGCAAATCTTGATTTGTTGGAAAGCTAATTAAATTATCTACAATATCATATTTCATAAGCAACATTAAATTTGGGCTTTTAAGGCATCAAAAATGGGCTTGAAGTGAACCCATCTGTAGTTTCGTCCTAACCTGACCATGCCTCTATATTCTGACCATATCTCTTTATATAGGTATCCAAATCATATGAATCAAGATGTTTTAGAAAGCTGAGAGAAATATATACAACTTTCATGAAGACATGTGATCAAAATTCTAAATAATTTGATGCCAAAATTGGTGGTCAAAGTTGGTGCACATGATGATACAAATTGTCAACAAGATATTTTACAATTTTCTCTTTGTAATTTGACAATTTTGCCCTCAAATGTATCTATAAATAGAGGTGCACTGTAACCCATTAGGGCATCTTGGCTTTGGCTGGGATCTCTTATTATTGTGTTTTTCTCTTGTGTTTTGTTTTCTTAATGTTATTAATAAATCTTCTTTTTCTTGTAATTTGTTTTCTTTCTTTCATAATGTCTTGCTAAATTCTCTTTTGCTGAGGTGAAATGGTGAAACCCTTGATATGAGAATAAGGATCCTCTAACCCTTTAATATGTGCTTAAAAATCATAATTTTTTGTTATTTATTTTATATGATTTATATTTATCTCCCTAATCAATCTTGACACCGCTCGTAAAGTGGAGGTCTTGCTCCATTATAGACAATCCTTGGTACATCAAATGCTTGGATCCTTTCTAGATGTCATATGGTTCTTCCTTACCTACACAAGTCTAGTTATGAACCTTGATTTATTGTAGACATATGGTGATTGCATATTGGATGCTTGAACCCATTTACAATAAGTGGTATAAATATTGATAATGAAACAAAAAATAATTCATATAATGGCTTAAATGACATACCTTCCAATTGGAACCTTCTTGATGCGTGGATTCCAATTGAGTTATAATCGGGTTGCTTATCCTAATTTGAAATATCAAGGGTGGATCCCCTAACCTTAGCTTTCATTATTATTGTGTTAATTCTTCTTACTTGTGTATTTAAGTATTCTCGTTTATTGCTTATGAAATTGTTCTTTTATTTGCTATGGTAGGTTTTACCTCCTATTTCCATAGATGGTTTTACCACCTTTTTTTTCTACATTTGAATGGTCAGTAGTACCGCCTACCATCTTTACTTTTATTTGTTAATGAGAGTTCTGAAAGTATGCAGTTATATAAAACAAAACAGTAAACTGTAAAGTGAATTGGCACGTGAGGATTTTTAAGTGGTTCAGTTATAAAACCTACGTCCACGGACAGCCATAGAGCTGTAATTCACTAAGTTCTTGTTTGTACAATATTTAGGACCTTTTATAGTGCTAACTCACTCTCACACACAGACCTAATCTTTGTAAAACAAAATCTTTGCAAAGATCTTAAACTCTAGTGATACTGCCCACTCTCTATCACAGATAACTTAACAACATACTGTTAAGTTATATATAACACCCTATGTCTGATACTGAATTACATAAAAACTTAACCCGCAAGTTATCCCAAGTGTCTACTAACTCACACAGACTCAAACAACAACTCATCTGCGATTTCTATCTCTCATACATGAATTAAAGACTTAAGAAATTAAATCAAAGAAGACATTCCAATTTGCATTAAAGCTCTTTTATCAATTCATAGAATGCCAAAATCAGGACTCTCTCATAACCAAATCAGCTAACCAGTTTTAATCTCTTTTCAACCTCTGTCCTTTTTCCTGGTTATTACATGAAGTATATATCGAGCGTGTCTTGGACGAAATCTCCTAGAAATCCTGCAAAAGATCTAATTAATATCACATTAGGATTAGGAGAAACAAAATAGGAAGTGATTAAATACCTAAAGAGATTAAGATAAATAATCTTCTATTCTAATTAGGATACAAGATATTATCCTAATTTTAGGATATATTTATAAATCAAATACTTTCAAAAATATAATTCCAAAAACAGTAGAATAATAATCAAAATAATATTCTTGCTTCATCATAAGTTGAACAAAACATAACACATGCATGACACATGCATGTTGTGACCAAAAATCTCGTTGTCAATGCTCTCGGCATAAGTGCTCGACAACCATGCTCGACGCTCGACACTCGACACTTCTAACACAAATGTCTCGACAAAAATCTTCTCTGCACATCTTCTCGACATTTCGACAGTCAGCATTCGACAATCTTGACAACTCGACTTCACTCGCCAACTCGACAACGGGACTTCACTCAACAACTCGACTTCACTCAACAACTGAACTTCACTCGACAACTCAACTTCACTCGACAATCTCGACAACAATACTCGATACTTGACAAAAATACTCGACACTTGACAAAACCAAAACACAACACTGGAAATAAGCTCGACAACAATACTCGACACCAGCTCGACACACTAACACTAACAATCGCCCTATTTTTGGTAACTTGTGATGAAAGCACTCAACTGTTTCTAGCAAAAATAACATGTGAGCTGTTACACAAAAACATATCAGAACACTGTTATAATATGTATATCTTGCAAATCATTCATCAAACAAAGATGTCATATAAACACACACATCATCAGAATAGTTGGACTGTATTAAGCATAAGGCCTTACTCCCCCTTACTTACAACCCTGGGGAAGAAGTAGTCACCAAAATATCAAACAGACAATATCAAATAGACAGAAAATGTCAGACAGGCAGAAAATAATAGTGAAAATAACAGATAGTTCAAAAAATTATAGACAGGTCAAAAAAAAAACTTCTCCTCTTTATCTCCCCCTTGATTTCAGCACAAGTGCCGAAAACACTAACGAAGTTGTGGAGACTTTCGAACTGGTGGGGAAGATGAACTACCAAGCTTTTTGGATCTGCCAGCCTTCATTTTGTATCACTTCCTGGTGGTAGTAGGTGTTGGCTGCTCAGAAGTTGCAGGAGCAGGTTGCTCTTCAACTGTATCAAAGGAGGTGGTAGTGACTTCAGCAACAATTCTGCGAATCTCCCTGTCACATTTTTTTGCACTGGTTTCTGTTGTGGTTAATCAACAGCAGTTGGTGGAGTGGGAACCAGTGGAACTTTGGCTGTTGTAGCTGGTAGAGAGGTGACTGGTGCAGATGGTGCTATCTCAAGAAGGGGTTCCTCTATGTATTTTGCTCCTGATTGGGCTGTAGGAGATGAGATTGGATCTGCATAAGGTTGGGGCTGTGTGAATGGTAGAGAGGTAGTATGCTCTGCTTCAGGGAGTGAAGAGACAGTGGAGTCATGTTCAGCAATTGGTGAAGGCTATTTTGTTGCGGTTTCAAACTTTGTTTGTTCATCTAACAATGACTCATCCTGCAATGTGGGAGCTGTGGAGTCAATTTTCTTCTTTAGGTGGTCAGATGATTTCTTCACCTTGTCATCTTTCCTCTTTCTGTTCAAGATTCTCCCCTGAGCAATTGACTTGAGTTTCTTTTGTCTTGGCTGTTGTTTTCTTATTACATCTTTCTCAACAATAGTTCGTGGAGCTGGTTCTGCTGTTGGCACTTGTTCAGTTTCAGCGGGCATAGGAGTATCAGGAACTAGTGTGGGATCATCTGTCTGCTCAGGAGCTTCATGGTCAGTCTCCATTGGCTGTGAATTCTCTGCTGGACCAGAGTGCTTTGCAAATCTTGTCTCCAAGACAAGCTGTCTTTCTTTGATAGCTTTTAAATCCTACACAACTTCAGCCAAAGTAGAATTGATCAAGGTAAGCTATTCTGCAATATTGTTCATTTAATTTCTCCTAACTCTCTTGGGTTTCAGTTCAGGTACAGGTAAGTCAGATTTGTCATGCAGTCTTTGAAGAAAACCCTTTGTAATTAGACAGAATTTTAGTTTGTTCATGAGAACTCATTGGGATGCTGTTCTGTGCAAGTATCCCTTGAATCAAACAGGGAAATATAAGAAGATAATAATCAGAGTGATAAGAACCAATCTGTACAATCGATCTATAGGCTAGCAACCCAAAGTTAATTGGTCGATTTGTGCCTAAACAAAATAGATGTTTCACTCTGTCTTCCCGGACCTGATTTTGGTGGGAAGAAGGAAGCCAATTAAACTGAGCTACCTTATGCAACACTCGATATTTCTTCCTAAGATACTGCTGGTCTATACCATCTCTTGGTTTCCATTCAATGTCTGTTCGACCAGTCAGTTCCCTAACAACTTCATCCATGTTAAATTCTTCATCTAATGCATGAAGGCTGCCTATGGGAATGTCTAGGAAAGTGTTTATGACATTTGGAGAGAACTTAACAAACTTTCCTCGATAATAAACTTTGTGATACAGAAAGCTTTTAGGATCATCAATGGTAGATGAGATGTTTGCATAAAATTCCTGAATTAAAGCCTTCACAGGGGGTAGGAAGTTTGTTACCGTACAAGTCCAATAAATAGACTCAATCATCTCACTCAGGCCATAGGAGTCGAAATCCAATAGTTTCACCGGCCTCTCCATCTACAGATTTCGTTTTGAAGTGAACTTCACAAACTGTTGTTTGATGGTTGCCGTGAGAAATTTGTTGTACTTTGGCTTGATCTTATCCTTTATCTTCCTCACCGGTACTTGCTCATCCTCACTAATGGCTGGATTGACAGTGATTCCTGCATGTGTGTGTTGCGTCAGAGATGACTGAATGCTATCACTTCTGTTGTAACTGGAGCCGCTGGGGGAAGATGAAGAACTGGCTGAGGTCGCCATTGATAGGGTTTGTAGACTGCAACAAATTCTTAAAAATAGAGAAAGTGAGAAAGAAGACGAGGAACAGTGGAGAAGTTGTTGTTGAAGGATGGTATGAATAGAAAAAGTCCTAAACCGATTTTGAAATATACTCGGCCTTTTAAAAATAATTTTGTTTTTAACAAAATTTAATGTGAAATCTATTTCCAAAACCGTTTCATAACTTCCATTAAAAGACAGCAATTCAAATTTGATTCCAATTTGAATAAGAAATTCTAATAGAATTAGGATTCCCGCCACTGAAACTTCTCCCCCTCAATTCAATAATGTTGACATGGCATTTTGACACATGGACACACAAGAAAATTAAATTTCGAGTAAGCACAAAAACATTGTTATGAAAAGTATAATAGAACACAGTTAACAATAACATAACAGTAATATCTAGATTATCATATGAATCATTCTAAGAAAACATATTTCAGAGCTGTTTTCATTTTAACATGAAAGCTATTTTTCTCCTTGATTCAATTGAGTGATCAACTTGAGCATGCTTCTCACACACACAAAAATTGATTTCAATGTGAATATCTCTAGATTAATACAGTAGCTTTCATACAATATAGAGGTAGCCCTTTTCATATGAGTGATTGACCTCAACATATGTCCTACATACCCTGAGGTTACTCTTAATGATGACTTTCAGACATCATATATTGGTAGCCCTCTCTGTATTTTTCATCAGTATTTTATCATTCACACAATTTTTATGTCACAGCTCACACATGCTAATTTAGAAGAAAACTTATGATACTACAGTTATGAATAACATAATAGCATTTTGTGTTCATTCATATAACTGACAGATGCCTAAGGCTTTTCTTAAATTTTCAAATCTTGTTGTATCCAATGCCTTAGTGAACAAGTCAGCCAATTGTCTATCAGTGGAGATGTGTTCAATGTGGATCACCTTAGACTCTACTAGTTTCCTTATAAAATGGTATCTAATATCAATGTGTTTTGTTCTAGAATGCTGAACAGGATTTTTGGAAATATTTATAGCACTAGTATTATCACAAAACACAGTTATAGGCTTTTGTTCAATACCATAATCACTCAACATTTGCTTCATCCACAATAATTGTGTGCAACAACTCCCTGTTGCTATGTATTCGGTTTCAGCAGTAGACAAAGAAATAGAATTCTGCTTTTTGCTGTGCCATGAAACCAAGTTAGTACCAAGATAAAAACATCCTCCTGAGGTACTTTTTCTATCAACAGTATTTCCTGCCCAATCAGCATCACTAAACCCTGCAAGATAATCATTTGTATCTTTAGAAAACCATATCCCATAATCATGTGTTCGATGAACATACCTGATGATTCTCTTAGTTGCTGCAAGATGTGATTCCTTTGGATTTGCTTGAAATCTTGCACAAAGTCCTACACTAAAGCACAAATCTGGTCTGCTTGCTGTGAGGTATAGCAGGCTGCCAATAATACTTCTGTACAAACTTGCATCAGCATCTTTTCCTACATTATCTTTTGAAAGTTTAAGATTAGTACTTATAGGAGTTTTCATTGGTTTTGCATTCTCAAGCCCAAATTTCTTTACAAGATTTTTAGCATATTTTGATTGAGATATGAATATCCCATCATTCATTTGCTTAACCTGTAATCCAAGAAAGAAATTTAATTCTCCTACCATGCTCATCTCAAACTCTTCCTGCATCAACTTAACAAACTCACTAGCTTTACTTTTGTTAGTTAATTCGAAAACAATGTCATCAACATATATTTGTGCAACAATAAGATAGTTAGATGCATGTTTGATAAACAAAGTCTTATCATTGCTGCCTCTTTTATAACCTTTGTTAATCAAAAAATTTGTTAACCTTTCATACCAAGCTCTAGGAGCGTGTTTCAAACCATACAAGGCTTTGTGTAATCTGTACACAAAATCAGGATGTTTAGGATCTTCAAATCCTTTAGGCTGTTCAACAAAGACTTCTTCATTGAGATAGTCATTTAAAAATGCAGTTTTAATATCCATTTGGTACAACTTAAAATCAAGCAAACAAGCAATTGCAAGTAGTAATTTGATTGACTCAAATCTAACTACTGGTGCAAAGGTTTCATCAAAGTCTATGCCTTCTACTTGTGTGTAACCTTGAGCAACTAGCCTAGCCTTGTTTCTCACTACTTGTCCACTTTCATCAGTTTTATTTTTGAATATCCATTTAGTTCCAATGACATTTGCATTTTATGGCCTAGGAACTAAATCCCATTCTTCATTCATTTTAAACTGAGTAAGTTCATCTTGCATGGCTTGTATCCAAACATCTTCTTTTAATGCTTCTTTTACATTTTTTGGTTCAACTAAAGAACATAACATGCAAACCTTACCTGGTTTCTTACCTTGCTTCGAGTCTTCATCATGCCATCTGGTGTTCCAATGATAGAACTTGTTGGATGTGCCTTCTGAATCCATGTGGGAGGATCTTTCTTTTCATCTTCATTCCTGATTAAATTTCTATTCAAACCTGAGTTGTCAGATGTTACTGTTACTTTGTGTGTAACAGCAGTTGTTTCCTCTTTCATAACAGCATCTTCCTTTTTGTTGTTATCTGAATCTGATTTTTCTGAATCTTCTATGAAGCTGGTTATCCTTTCCTCTTGTGAGTACTTTGCATAATCGTCCAGATCATCAAATACTACATTTGCAGATTCCATGATTGCCTCAGTTCTCAGATTGTAAACTCGAAATGCTTTGCTATTTTGAGCATATCCCACAAAGACTCCTTCATCACGTCTTAGATCCAATTTTCCTAACAGCTCTCTGTCATTTAAGATGTAACACCTGCATCCAAAAACATGAAAATACTTCAAATTAGGTTTCTTACCTTTCAAAATTTCATAAGGTGTCTGATTAGTGCCAGGTCTAAGAAAAACTCTATTTGAAATGTAACAAGCAGTGCTTATTGCTTCAGTCCATAGCCTTTTTGTCAACTTCTTGCTATTGAGCATCACTCTTGCCATCTCTTGAAGAGTTCTATTCTTCCGTTCCACAATGCCATTTTGTTCACGGGTTTTGGGGGCTGAAAATTCATGTTCAATGCCATGATATTTACAAAAATCAGCATAGCTAACATTCTCAAACTCCTTTCCATGATCACTTCTTATTCTCACAATCCTGCCAATGTTTCTATTTTGCTCATTCTCAAGCTTAACACAAAGATTCCTGAAAGCTTCAAAAGTATCAGATTTTTCTTTAATGAAATCAACTCAAGTATATCTAGAAAAATCATCCACACAAACAAATATATATCTCTTACCTGTAATGCTTTCAATTTGCATAAGACCCATAAGATCTATGTGAAGCAAATCAAGTATTTTGGATGTGCTAAGATGTGGATTAGACTTGTGTGAACTTCTAATTTGTTTTCCCATTTGACATGGTCCACAAATTCCATTAACTTTGTCATTAAGTTTAGGAACTCCTTTTACCGCACCTAACTTAGTTAATTTAACCAAGTCTTTGTAATTTAAGTGCCCTAATTTTTGATGCCACAATTCTAAATCCGAAATCGTAGCATGAAATACAATTTCTATCAAATAACAATTATCTGAAGATCTATTACCTTCAAGAATGCATTTCCCAAAATTATCTAAAACCATGCATTTGTTTTGTGTGAAATTAACAGTATACTTCTCATCACAAATCTTACTAATACTAATAAGATTAGCTTTCAAATCTTCAACCAGCAAGACATTTTAAAAATTGGGTAGGCCTTTGACATTCAAAGTGCCTTTACCAATGATCTTACTTTTTGCTCCATCTCCAAAGGTGACATTACCATCCTTGCATGCTTTAAAGTCTATTAGAAACCGTTTATTTCTAGTCATGTGCCTGGAACAACTGCTTTCAAAATACCACAAATCGTTAGATGCATGATTGAGTGTAGTAAAAGCAACATGGCATACGGTTTTGTCTTTTCTAACCCAATGCAGATGTGATTTAGGTAACAGTTTGAACTGTTTTGATCTTTTATGCAAAAGATTCGATAATTTAAAGCATCTAGATCTAATATGTCCCTTTTTACCACAAAAATAACAAGTAGGAATGAATTTCCTTACCTTTTCAGAACTGGATTTAGGAGAAACAAATATTTCATTACTCTTTAAACTCGGACTCGACCTTAAAGAGTTAGGTTGAAAATGTTTACTTGATGTTGAGGCTTTCACAAAGACTGTTTTTGATGAAGATGCAACATTACCTTCTGTATACCCTAATCCATGTTTGTTGGAGTTGTCTCTTCCAAGACTCAAGACCTAATTAAGTTTGGCTGCTCCAATTTTGAGTTGATCAACACACATTTGGTTTTCCACCAGTTTTGTTGTGATTTTCTCAATATATGCTGTTTTATCTGTCAAAACAGTCTCCAACTCCAAGATACGATTTTCATAATAGGATTTTTCACATTCCAGTACCTCAATCTTCTTTTTCAAGATTTTGATTTCTTCCTTCTGATTTAGCCATTCACCATAGAGTGCATTGTATGTCTCTTGTAACTCTTCATAGTATTCTGGTCCTTCTTCTTCATCTGAATGATCAATACTGTTTCTATAATTTTTTGTTATGTCAGACATAACAGCCTTTCCTTTGTCAGTTACAGATGTAATAAATGCAACAAAGTTGCTCATGCAGTCTTGATCTTCTGACTCGGATTCTGATTCATCACTCCAGGTTGTTGTCAGTCCTTTATTCTTTTTCTTGAGATTAGCACATTCAGATTGAATATGCCCATAACCAGAACATTCATAACACTGAATTTGCCCTTTCTTTTCAGGTTGTTTTGGCTTCCTCTTATCATTCTCCTTACTGAACTTTCTGAATTTTTCTTCGCTTGAGCTTGATGGCTTTCCTTGATTCTTTTTTCTGAAATTTCTTTTCATAAACTTGACATAATTTCTTGTTAGAAAAGCAATCTGTTTAGAATCAGTTTCATCAAGCTCATCACTACTTTCATCATCAGATTTTTCAGTTTTCACATTGAATGCAATGCTTTTACCTTTTTGCTTCTAGTACTCTGATTAATTTCAAAATTTTGGAGAATGCCAATCAGTTCATCTACCCTCATCTCATCAGTGTTTTTAACTTCCTCAATGGCCGAAATTTTAGGTTGAAATTTATCTGGAACAGACCTAATTATTTTGCTAACAATTTCTGCATCTGTGAAAGTTTTGCCAAGCATGTATGCTGAATTTGTAATGTGACATATCTTAGAATAAAACTCAAAAATTGACTCATCCTCATGCATCATTAGATTTTCAAATTGAGAATTTAATCTCATCAACTTAGATCTTTTAACGGATGCAGTACCTTCATGTTTTACCTTAAGTATGTCCCATGCTTCTTTGGCCATTTTGAATTCCAGCTGAAACGTCGGTATTCTTCATTAGTCCATTTATCCTCTGGTTTGGCTTCAAATCACCAAAAGCATTCACCTTTGTTGGTGGTGTCCATCCTTTAAGTACACTAGTCCATGCCCTGTCATCAAGAGATTTAATATACATCATCATTCTTACCTTCCAATATGAATAATTACTGTCACCAAGGATAGGTGGTTGTGTTACAGTTCCTCCATTACGAATCAACTCCATTCTTCCAAATCACCCTGATCGTTTTCTTCACTTGTCTATCAGTGAACCTGCTCTGATACCAATTGAGAGTTCTGAAAGTATGCTGTTGTTAAGTTATCTGTGACAGAGAGTGGGCAGTGTCACTAGAGTTTAAGATCTTTGCAAAGATTTTGTTTTACAAAGATTAGGTCTGTGTGTGAGAGTGAGTCAGTATTGTAAAAAGTCCTAAAGATTGTACAAACAAGAACTTAGTGAATTGCAGTTCTATGGCTGTCCGTGGACGTAGGTTTTATAACCGAACCACGTAAAAATATTGTTGTGCCAATTCACTTTACAGTTTACTGTTTTGATTTATATAATTACTGTTAAGTTATACATAACACCCGATGTCTGATACTAAATTACATAAAAACTTAACCCGTAAGTTATCCCAAGTGTCTACTAACTCACACAGACTCAATCAACAACTCATCTGCGATTTCTATCTCTCATACACGAATTAAAGACTCAAGAAATTAAATCAAAGAAGACATTCCAATTTGCATTAAAGCTCTTTTATCAATTCATAGAATGCCAAAATCAGGACTCTCTCATAACCAAATCAGCTAACCAGTTTTAATCTCTATTCAACCTCTGTCCTTTTTCCTGGTTATTACATGAAGTATATATAGAGAGTGTCTTGGACAAAATCTCCTAGAAATCCTGTAAAAGATCCAATCAACATCACATTAGGATTAGGATAAACAAAATAGGAAGTGATTAAATACCTAAAGAGATTAGAATAAATAATCTCTTATTCTAATTAGGATACAAGATATTATCCTAATTTTAGGAGATATTTATAAATCAAATACTTCCAAAAATATAATTCTAGAAACAGTAGAATAATCAAAATAATATTCTTGCTTCATCATAAGTTGAACAAAACGTAACACATGCATGACACATGCATGTTATGACCAAAAATCTTGTTGTCAATGCTCTCGGCATAAGTGCTCGACAACCATGCTCGACACTCGACACTTCTAACACAAATGTCTCGACAAAAATCTTCTCTGCACATCTTCTCGACATTTCGACAGTCAGCACTCGACAATCTCGACAACTCGACTTCTCTCGACAACTCGACTTCACTCGCCAACTCGACAACGCGAATTCACTCGACAACGCGACTTCACTCGACAACTCGACTTCACTCGACAACTCGACTTCACTTGACAATCTCGACAACAATACTCGATACTTGAAAAAAATACTCGACACTTGACAAAACCAAAACACAACACTGGAAATAAGCTCGACAACAATACTCGACACCAGCTCGACACACTAACACTAACAGTTAATATCATATTGCTAATTATTTGAATTATTCATATCATATTTCTCATCCTTTAGTTTGCAGTGCTAAATCTCCTTCCTTGTAGATTGACCCCGATCTTACCGAGTTTATTACTTCGACACTCCTATACTTGGGAGATAACCTATTTTTGGATGTGTCAAGTTTTTGGCGTCGTTGTCGGGGAAGGTAAAATTTGGTGTACAAAATTGTAAGTATTTTCTTTTCTCATTTTTTTATTTTCATCTTTCTTGCTTGTGTTCATCTTTTCTTTCTTTTTGCATTAGTTTGTAGAATTGTTAGGAGTCACTCATCTTCTTTAAAAACATGCTCAAATCCAACTAGGAACATTAATGGACTACTTGAATCTTATAAGAACCTGTGCACAATCATGCATAGTCTTCCCTCATGATGCGATATATTTCAACCATGAACTGGATTTCATTCAATTCTTACCCTACTTTCATGGCCAAGATGTTGAAAACCCATATTTGCACTTGAGAGAATTTGAAAAGTTTTGCAATACCTATAGTGACCTAAATTGTAGCATATACATCTTTAGATTAAAGCTGTTTCCTTTTTCTTTAAAAGATAAAGCTAAAACATGGCTACAAAATCTTAGGTCAGGATCTTTTAGCTCGTGGGATGAAATGCAACAACAATTTCTTAAAAAATTATTTCCTCCCTATAGAACAAATTCTCTCAAAAGGCAAATCACCACTTTCACTCAAAAACAAGGAGAGACCTTTCACCAATGTTGGGATAGGTATAAAGCATTGCTTAATACTTGTCATCACCATGGTTTGGAAATATGAAGACTAGTTTCAATTTTTTATGAAGGTCTAACACCTCAAGATAGGCACATGGTAGAATTAATGTGTAATGAACAATTTGAAAATAAAGACTCTGATGAAGCAATGGATTATCTAGACTTACTAACAAAAAATGCCCAAAATTGGGATAATGTTGGCACCTATGAGGTACCAGGAACATCTAGTAGAGGCATTTTAACCTTAGGAAAAATCATGATCTTCATGTTAAATTTGCATCTCTAGCTAGAAAAGTTGGGGACCTAGAAATGTGGTCTATGTAAGAAATTGTCTGTCACACTTTCAATACTAGTGATCATCCTACGGATGATTGCCCAATTGTGCCTACCTTTAAGAAAAGTCTCCATGAACAAACCAATATTTTAAACATTTTTCAAAAGTCAAATCCTAATCTTTACTCATAAACCTATAATTTTGGATCGAAAAATCACTCATATTTTGATTGGATGAATGATAATCATGCACAACCTTACCAACCTCCCTTTCAATCATATCAAAATTTTCAAAAATCTCATGATCATGCACCTTATAAGGATCTTGAAGAAACATTAGATTCATTCATTACAAAGCAAGAGGCTTTTAATAGTCAAGCTGCTCAAACTATGGCAAACTTGAATGATACTCTTGAAAAACTTGCCTTTGCACTTAGTACTTATGAGAAAGGTGAGTTTCCATCTCAAATATCGCTAAACCCCATCAATCCACATGTGACTAATTCAAGTGGCCAACATCTAGACAAAGATTCGGTTAGTACTATTCACGATGGTAAGATTGATAAAGAACATGTTCTTAACCCCTATGAGAAAGATGATGAATCAATCCCAAAGGGTAAGAAAGAGGTTAATAAACCTAAACCAAACAAGAAAAAGATCAAATCCTCACTTATGCCCTCATTTCAACAGCAAAGGAACTTAACCAAAATTTTGACATTAATGAATTTTTCAAGCATAATGAAAATGAGGAAGCTAATAGGATTAAAACTAATGTGGAAGACTATATTCAAAATGGAAGTTTTTTAAGTCCTTTAGAAATCAGTTTAACCAGTTCATTTGAACCAAGTATGCTACTAGAGCCCATTGCTTCAAAAAAAATTTCATTACTTGATTTTGTACAAGTGAAGGAGATTAAGAGTTAGGAGCCATGTTTTGAAAAAAGGCAGGAAGAAACATCCACACTAAAGAATGCATGCTTCAAGGACAAACAAACTCAGACAGTGGTAATCTCTTCCATTCTCACAAATAAAGGAAAAAGAGAGGTACCACCTCAATGGCATATTTTTTACCGTGGTAAATTACATTCGAAGAGATTCCTCTTTTGGCCTTTTCTTTTATCACGATTGATCAAATTTTATCCATTTGTGTCGTATTTTTATTTTTATTTTTATTCTTGATTTTTGCTATCAAATCTAGTTAGCTTTTATTTAATTTTATGTGCTTTTATTTTAGTTGTGTGTTTTTATTTTATTTCTCGATCAAGTAGCGGATACGGTACTCCGTGACTTTTAAAGTCGGTTTTTCAGTTCCCTAAGAACTGTTGCTCACCCTACATTCATTTTTTTTCTTCTCTCTCATTTTTTTCACATGGATAACATTCTCTCGAATCTGCACAGACATTTTCCCTCTCTTTCTCAAAATGATTTGCTTAAAATTTACAAAGTTCGCGTGGAAAGACTAAGGATGTTGATACACAAGGGTATTCTTGCCGATTTAAGATTGTTGATTGAAGTCAAGGTTCGATTTTCTTTTGAATTTTTAGATGATCTTGTTTCTCATATGCCAGGTTTAGGAAAAAGCTCTTATGCCAAAAAGCAAAAAGTGAAAAGGTTACAAGTTTGTCACAAATGTGCAAGATGGACTTATAACCAGCGTTGCCGCTCCTTAGGATATTTGTCTAACAATCAAGAGGATAAGTTACAATTCATCAAGAATGGACTGAGGAAGGAGTCTTTGGATAATATCCAATTGACTCTTGAAACACATTCTTGTGGAATTGTGCAGCGTGAAATTTTGAAATTATGGACACAATTTCGAGAAGAGCAGACACGTTATAGTCTTGGGAATCTAACTCAAAATGACCCTATTTGCCACTTTATAAGAAATCTGGGTGGGAAGCATATCCCCAATTCATAGAAGGTGTTTAAGCCGTTTCTAGACGTAAAACCAGAGGAAGATATGAGCCACAATCACAACTACCTGTACATATGCATGTGTACTATCATTTTTGAATTTTTTTTATGCCTTATAGTTGTCATTTTCTAATTTATATCTTTCAGTTGACTTGTGCATTTATATCATCTTATTTCTATCATTTATTTTAATTTCTATGCTTTATTGTCAAACTTTTTCAATAAACAGTTGAGTTACCTGTATAGATGTCATTATTAGAATACCTTTTTGCACTTCATAAATATTGCATCTCTGGTTCTTCACTTCACACATATAGTTAGAGAGTTGCATAGACATGGAAGGAACCTCAAAATGTCAAATCCAAAAGATATGTGTATTCTGTGGACCGCGACCTAGAAAAAGTGAAGACTTTGTAGCAGTACCAAATTATCTTGGTAGGCTATTAGCTGAAAGAAAGATTCATGTGGTTTATAGGGGAGTTAGCCTCTAGTTAATGGGTTATGCGTCAACAGCTGCTGATGCGTTTGAAACTAGCAAGTATACTAGTCGCACAAGTAATAAAGTGATAAGTAAGATATCGTTCCCACGAGGATTGATTCTAATTGAATTTGTTATTTCCAGCAACAATAAACTAAACAGGGGGGGATTTTTGTTGAATGCTTTACTAAATGAAATAAGAATGCAAGTAAAGAATAACAAAACAGAAAGTAAATTTGAATGAAAAATCAATGGGAGAACTTGGTTAAGGGATCCTTCTCTACCACAAGATATGGATTTGCGAATTAATTGTAGAATTGTCATCCAATTACAGCATTGAAGTTATCAACCGTAGATAACAACAAGCTCTGTTATCCCAATCTTTCCTTACTTTGTTGTTAAATAAAACAAGCTCTTTATTTAATCTCTATCCATTAAACAACCTAGAACAAGCTCTCTGAGTTTAATTCAATGGATGCATTATGATAAGAAAGATAGGTTGATCTAAGCAATAAACACACAAGCTCGGATTATTTAACTTAGGTTATATTCTCCAATTGTAATCTCTGATCACAATTTTGCTACTAATGATTAGAAATTCAAGACAATTACGGATCAAGATTTCTAGTCTAGCAATAAATCACAACCAGATTATATTCAGTTGGCCACTCAAATACAATCAGCAAGCAATCATAAGCATTAAATATGGGAGAATACAAGCAACTTCAATTAGAGAATTGGATAACAATTCCTTACACAATCAACTTACAAAAACCATATCAGGGGCTTTGAAATCACCCTCAACCAATTCAGATTCAGTTACACATGTTTAAGAACGTGGTAAATACAATACAACATGGAGACATTCCAGAAAATGAAAGGGAAGGGAAAAACTTAGCAAATTTGATGTAATTCTCTTTGGATTGTAGTTCTTCCTCTTTCCAAGCTTCCTTTCTCCTTCAAGAACTCCAAGAGATGAAAGAATTCCAGAGTTCAGCCTCCACCACGTTCTCCCCTCTTCAAGTTATGAAAATAAAACCCTAAAATGTGTTTAAATACTCTGCTACAGTAACGTGCTACAGTGTCCCGTATTATACATGCTACAGTGATGTGTGGAATTACATTTCTACACTTCTCACACTGTTTTGATTACAACTTTCGGTACACTGAATGGATTCATAAACCGTAAATTTCTCCAAAAAGTAGACTTCGAGAGCTTTTCAACGGTATATGATATGTCATCGGGTTCATTGTATATCAATACAATTAAATCCGAGAAGATGGTTGACTAGCAGAGGTGAAAATGAAGGGTTTTACTCCATTTTTTGTGCAAGTTGCTCCAAAACTCCTACAAACATCAAAACCACACAAAAACATAAAAATACCAAGGAATATAGCAAAGAAACATGGACGAATTGATATGAAAATGATATATAAATAGACACTTATCAAATTCCCCCACACTTAGACTTTGCTAGTCCTCGAGCAACTACGACAATATGAAATAAAACTAAACCGAAACAGAATCAACAAAAAAATTAAAACACACAAATGCTTCATCTTGCAAATAGGCCTCAAAGATTGTACTTAATTATAACCCAAGGAAAACTTCAAAATAATGCACTTGATCAAGAATTTCATCTCAAAGATTAGTTTCGCTTCACTTCAATTCCTCAAGTGTGTGTGTGTAGAGCCATTCTCACCTAATCACTTGTAACCCGGATGAGTTTATGCATAAAAATGAATCATATTTAATATTGAAGATGTGTGTATAAATGAACTCCATAGGCCTGCTTTTCAAGTCACTCTCCACTAATGTAGACATGCACAACACCAAGGATCAAGTAGGACTTTATTAAGCTTGTAACGTTTGGCTTGGGTGAAGGTATGATAAAGGATAATAATTTGGCTCAAATCACCCACAAACACATAAATCATTCAAGACTATGTAGAGCTGAACCCTATAACACAACTTATTTCAATTCACCAGGTTACTCCCCCAAACTTATTTAGAACACTCAATCTTTTTTTTTTTTTTTTTGCAGAAAACAAAAGAAAACTACACCCCCACACTTTGTTGTTTCATTCTTTTTAAGAACACTTAAGGGTATAGATCTCTTATTCTTCTTCTTTTGTTCTCTTTTTTTTTTCTTTTTTTTCTTTTTTTTTTTTATATTACACTTCCCCTCCCCCACACTTAAACAACACATTGTCCTCAATGTGTAAGTATGTGGATGATAAGTACAGATTGGTTTTTTTTCTGTTTTTCTTTTTTTTTTAAACACAATAGAACTCACTTGTATTGCTCATGACACATCCCAACCTCCCTAACTTCCCAAAACCAGAACATAGCTCAAAATTTAATTGTGAACGATCTACATGCTCATAGGTAAGGGATAAACTGTTTGGAATAAATTCATTTGAGGTTAGGAAATCTTTTAGTGAGTTAACAAAGAAAAAGGCTTACAAAGGCTCAAAGGGGCAACTAGGGATCAATTTCAGTCAAGGTTGGCTATTAAGGCTCAAACGGTCCAAAGATGGCCTAAATCATTTCCCCAATGTTGCACAGTCTAGGATTTCGCCTCGTGTGACCATCAAACAAGTTCTAGAATTCATTGAAATCTGAAAAAACATTTAAATTACATAAACTTTCTCTAAGTGAACAAATAACTCAGTGATAATAGCTCAGTGCTCAATGTTGCGCAAGGAATCAAAAGCAAATCGAAAACCAATAAACATTTCAAGCACACAGATCCATGCATCATTTATCATTTTCCAAGATTTATTCTTAATTCAATCATTATCTTATCATCGACCCACAAAATGTAAGAAAAGAGGTATGTGGCGTTGTTACACCTGAGTCAAGATTGTATATTTCAACAATCCTTAGGACCAGTAACCCGCAGACTTAAGGTTTCCAGCCTATATACCTTTATTAGAAAGAACAAAACAAGAAACAAGACACTTCAAATAACATGAAATAAACAAACTACAAATTTATTTCAAGAGAATGCGTTTCAAGGGTTAAAGAAACCCCATATTCTGCCATTCTCAGGTTTTTCCACAATTTTTTTTTATCGAAACTGATAAAGACAAAAAACACATAACAACTTCTAAATTACATAAAACTAAACTTACTCATAAAATAACAAAGTCCAACAAGCCAGCAAACAAAAACAAGTCAGTTGGAATGGGTCTAAAAAGTTTAGAAGTTAGCCTCCTTATTTAGCCATTATAGATTAAAGAGATCCATAATGCGTTTCAAGAGGACTTAAACTTTTTAAGCCACCACTCTAAAAACCAAGATTAGAAAATATTACCTGGGAGGAAAAAAACAACCTGAAAAATCTCAAAATAAATAACATGAAAAACTTCAAATAAACACAATAAAAAGAAAGCAAACAAAAACGAAGCAAACCAGCAAATAGAGATTACAGATGGATTGTTAAATCCAGTTTACGCCTCTTATTGCCTTCTCCAAACCAATCAATCCGAGCTGTTGTTGGATCAGGCGAATAGACGAATTCGTGTAGTTTGTCAATTAACTCCCCTGCCGTTGAAGCTGTAACAAGGATTTGCCTCGCTGATGGTGAGATAAAATTTTTTTCTACAGCCTGATCAAGAAAAGACAACAAACCATCAAAAAAGTTATTGACATTTAACAAACCAATGGGTTTTTTATGGATGGTTAGCTGTGCCCAAGAGGTGATTTGAAATATCTCCTCTAATGTGCCATAACCACCGGGTAAAGCTATAAATGCATCGGACTTAACAACCATATTTGCAATACGCTCATGCATGCTAGAGACTTGTAACTCTTCCCCGATTGTGTTGCCTACGATATCTCGCACAACTAATGGTTTAGGGATAATGCCGAGAACTTTACTTCCTCCCAAGGATGCAGCTGTCGACACACACCCCATTAACCCAAGACTACCCCCTCCCTAAATCAAATGAATACCCCTCGCAGCTAATGTCCTACCAAGATCAAGAGCTGCTGTTGTAAACTCTCCATCTTTACCAAATTGCGATCCACAAAATACGCATATAGTTTGGAATCGCCGAATTGGTGTTTTCTCCATTTCTAAAAGTGCTCTAAACTTGTGCAAGACAATGATGTACTTTATGTATTATGCGATTCAAGTGCAAGACAGGTTATAAAATGACATTTGAGAATATGCAAAATGGATATATACACACGTAAAACTCTCAAATTTGACACATGGGGACATAATTTTGGTGGGGGTTGCTCGATGTAGATTTATCGCCCCAAAATTTGAAAAAATGAGATATGCTTTCGGCGAGGTTTGACAAAACCCCCACACTTGTCTCCCACGTGAAGCATAAAAAATAGAGATACACTTTCGGTGGAGGTTGACAAAACCTCCACACTTGTCTCCCACGTGTACTTATGCCATATGGTAGTCATATGGTTTGTCAAAAAGAAAACTTGAAATTAAAACAAACAAAATCAACAAACAACAACAACACACAAAACAACATTGATAATCAGATCAAACGAAACAAGAAAGAAATAAAATTCGACCACAACAACACACATTCAAATATACAAGTAGTTGTGATTGTGGCTCACATCTTCCTCTGGTTTACGTCCAGTAACGGCTGAAACGCCTTCTATGAGTCGGGGATTTGCTTCCCATCCAGTTTTCTTATAAACTGGCAAACAGGGTCGTTTTTAGTCAGATTCCCTAGACTATAACACTGCAATTCATCACGAAATTGTTTCCATAGATTAAGCAATTCACGCTGAACAAGTCCACAAGAATGTGACTCGAGAGTTAACAAAACATTATCCAGCGACTCATTACTCAACCCATTCTTAATACATGAAAGTTTATCTTCTCTATTCCTGGACGCAAAACCTAATGAACGACAGTCTGGTTACAATTCCATCTAGCACATTTATAACATACTTGTAACCTTTTTGCTCTTCGCCTCTTGGCGTAGTAGCTCTTTCCTAGACCAGGCATGTATTTTGCGAGATTAATGTCCGGCTCACCGGACAATCTTACCTTGGCTTCGATAAGCCATCGGATCTCCGCAGGCACATTTAGGAGCATCAACGCCCAAAGTCTAGTCATCCGTACTTTATAAATTTTTAACACAGCATTTTGAGGAAGTGAAGGAAAATATTTACGAAGGTTCGACAGAAAGATATCGGCATCCATTGAAGAGGAGAAAATGAAAGATATTACCAGTAATCCGTTTGAGTCTATTCTTCTCCAAGATATGCACGTTTCAAACCTTCGGGCAATGGCTTCAGCTTCCGTTTAGATGTTTCCACAAGCTGCTGCACAAATGAGCTCAAAGCACAGAGTAATCAAATTAAACAAAAGAAAGGAAAAGAAAAGAGCAGAAACGAAACTAAAGACACATAACAGAGATAACAACACAATAGCAAACAAAAGTCAAAAACAAGTAAAAAATATAAAAACAAATAAGACAGATGGCAAAGAGAGATAAACCTGATCAATTTGATGGCCTACGAAAGGAATCTCCTCGAGACACAAAAATCGATCATTATTATTTTATTTTATTTTTCTTTTCTTTTCTTTTATTTATTTTTCAAAAACATTTGGTTGCCTCCCAATAAGCGCTTGGTTTAACGTCCTCAGCCCGACGTTGGTTCCATCATGGCAGGGTCCAATCTCCGCTGTGCTTCTCTATTGGGCTTGGTTCCTTCTTCCAACAAGAATTGGTGCATGCATATGGCTGGGCCTTGGATGTTAGCAATCGTCCACCCAATAGATGTTTTGTGGTCTGTAAGTATTCGGACGAGTTTCTCTTCTTGTATTCGTGCGAGGCCCATTTCTATTATAATTGGCAAAGGATCATTCTCACTCAAGAATCCATGCCTCAAATGATCTGGAAGAAACTTAAGCTCCAAGGCAGGGGCTGTCATCACAGAAGGAAGAATTTTCTCATTAGATAAAGGAAATTGAATGTACGAAACATCATACCTATTTGTGGTTATTGCGATGGTCTCATCTAAGCTTGTCACAACTTCCTCCATTTCTTTGGACATTTGTATCAAAATTTCTGACTCCTTAGAATTTTCTGTCCCTATGTGCTCATTAATAGCTATATCTAATCCATTCTTGCGAGTTAACTCAAAACATTATTGTGGCAGAGAATCAGTAACGTCAACTACAAAAACAGAATATAAGTCACTAGGGTACCTCATTGCCTCAAAAATATTGAAACGGATCACCTTGCCATCAAACACTATGGTGAGAGTGCCATCATGAACATCAATCTTGGTTCTAACAGTTTTCGAGAATGGTCTCCCTATAAGAATCGGTGTTGAATTAGGAGATGTCTCATCCGCTATTTCAAGAACACAAAAGTCTACTGGGAAAAGCAATTGATTCACCTGCACAAGCACATCTTCCACAACTCTTTTGGTATATGCATTAAAACGATCAGCAATTTGAATGGTAATACCAATTTCCGCAAAAGGTCCAAGATTTAAAGAAGCATAAATAGAATATGGCATGATGTTAATAGATGCTTCTAAATCTAACATACCTCTTTCAAACTTGGTTTTACCAATGGTGCATGGCATGGTGAACGTACCTGGATCTTTGCACTTTGGAGGAATTTTCCTTTGCAATACAGCTGAACATCTTCCCCCACACTTACTTTCTCATTTCTTTTTAACTTTCTTTTGCTGGTGCATAACTCCTTGAGACATTTTGTATAATGAGGTACTTGCTCGATAGCATCCATAAGTGGTATGTTTACCTCGATTTTGTGAGAAGTTTCCAGGATTTCTTGTTCTTGTTCCTCCTTCGATTTTGCAAATCTACTAGGAAAAAGTGGAGGAGAAACATATAAAGGAATGGGAGTTATAGGATTTACCTGAGAAGTCAGTGTTTTGTTCATGGTGGAAGTGGTGTCATCTCCTTCATCATTTTGTGATTTCTTTGGCAGGACAGCTAATTGC
>SNVD02013846.1:0-84317 GCA_013180625.2 Boswellia sacra
TGCATCTGTCTCAATAGTTGTCTTCATAGGTCCCCACCCTTGGGAACATATAATCAGTTGCCACGTGCATAAATGAGTTCATCCCCAAGCCAATATCTCCGCATAAGCCTCTGCTTGATCTCTTCATGGAGTTTGCAATAAGTAGAATCTCATCCACTTGTTACTTCACTTTGTTAAGAAAGTTTGATTCCATCATTGTTAAAGTTGCAACATAAGCCTTAACATCCTTGTGGCTGAGAGTATCCTCTACCTGATTTTGCCAGCTAGGTTTGTGTACCCACACGAAGTCAAATTCAGCAAGGAACTCTTGCTACCTTGCTTGCTTTGGAGTCAACTTTTGCTGCATCTCAAAGTAAGTATTAGCCACTGATAAGTGTCTATTTATATATCATTTTCATATCAATTCGTCCATGTTTCTTTGCTATATTCCTTGGTATTTTTATGTTTTTGTGTGGTTTTGATGTTTGTAGGAGTTTTGGAGCAACTTGCACAAAAATGGAGTAAAAACCCTTCATTTTCACCTCTGCTAGTCAGTGATCTTCTCGGATTTAATTGTATTGATATACAATGAACCCGACGACATATTATATACGGTTGGAAAGCTCTCGAAGTCTATTTTCTGGAGAAATTTACGGTTTATAAATCCATTCAGTGTACCAAAAGTTGTAATCAAAACAGTGTGAGAAGTATATAAATGTAATTCCACAAATCACTGTAGCATGTATAATACGGGACACTATAGCAGGTTACTATAGCAAAGTATTTAAACACATTTTAGGGTTTTATTTTGATAACTTGAAGAGGGGAGAACGTGGTGGAGGCTGCAGCTCTGGAATTCTTTCATCTCTTGGAGTTCTTGAAGGAGAAAGGAAGCTTGGAAAGAGGAAGAACTACAATCCAAAGAGAATTACATCAAATTTGCTAAGTTTTTCCCTTCCCTTTCATATTCTGGAATGTCTCCATTTTGTATTGTATTTACCACGTTCTTAAACATGTGTAACTGAATCTGAATTGGGTGAGGGTGATTTCAAAGCCCCTGATATGGTTTTTGTAAGTTGATTGTGTAAGGAATTGTTATCCAATTCTCTAATTGAAGTTGCTTGTATTCTCCCATATTTAATGCTTATGATTGCTTGATGATTGTATTTGAGCTGTCTCTTATACACATCTAGATGTGTATAAGAGACAGATTGCTAGACTAGAAATCTTGATCCGTAATTGTCTTGAATTTCTAATCCCTAGTAGCAAAATTGTGATCAGAGATTGCAATTGGAGAATACAACCTAAGTTAAATAATCCGAGCTTGTGTGTTTATTGCTTAGATCAACCTATCTTTCCTATCGTAATGCATCCATTGAATAAATTTAGAGAGCTTGTTCTAGGTTGTTTAATTGATAGAGATTAAATAAAGAGCTTGTTTTATTTAACAACAAAGTAAGGAAAGATTGGGATAACAGAGCTTGTTGTTATATACGGTTGATAATTTCAATGGTGTAATTGGATGACAATTCTATGATTAATTTGCAAATCCATATCTTGTGGCAGAGAATGATTCCTTAACCAGATTTCTGTCAGTGATTAATTCTCACTTCAATTAAGTTAGCATTGTGTTATTCTTTACTTGCATTAATATTTCATTAGTTAATCAATCAACAAAAACCCCCCGTTTATTCTGTTATTGCTGGAAAATAACAAATTCAATTAGAATCAATCCTCGTGGGAACGATATCTACTTATCACTTTATTACTTGTGTGACTAGTATACTTGCTAGTTTCAAACGCATCAAGTTTTTGACGCCGTTGCCGGGGATTGATTTTATAATCGATTTGTTATTTTGTTTTCATTGTTGATTCATATTTTTGTTTGTTTTTCTTTTTTGATTGTTTGTGTTTAGACGACATGGCAGTAAACTTCCATCAATTCAGTAGCCGATTTGAGCCACAACTACATTGGGAAGTAAATGAGGTAAGCACTCCGAACATTGAACAACAACTTTCTAAGCTAACCTCTCTTGTGAAAAACATGGCTATAGGACATACGCAGAAATCTTATGCATGTGGGGTATATTCTACCATGGAGCATCCAATGGACATGTATCCAACTTTACAAGAAAAAGATATGGAATAAGCCAATGCCATGGGTGGATTTCCAGGACAATCAAGGCAATGGTATGATCCCTTCTCTAATACTTACAATGCCGGATGGAAAGATCATCCCAATTTTAGTTACTGGAATCATCAACCAATCGCCCCAAATGCCATACCAAATCGGCCACAAGGTTTCAATCAACCTAGAGTGCAGCAACCATTTCAAATGCAAACACCACCAATGCCACAACCAGCACCACAACCAACTCCAGAAAACTCAGGTATGTCTCTGTCTCTTATACACATCTAGATGTGTATAAGAGACAGCCACTAACACAATGCAATTCCAGCAGGAAACTGGGGCAAGTATCCAAAACCTGGCAAATCAAATGGGACAATTGGCCACTAGCATGGGCAAATTCGAGGGCCAAGGCTCAGAAGAATTATCTTGTCAAAGGTGATCAATCCAAGAGAGAATTCTTGTGCGATAACTTTGCAAAATGAAGAGCAATTAGATGTCCTACCAAAGAATTCACAAACTGATGAAGGAGATGACACCACTTCCACCATGAACAAAACACTGACTTCTCAGGTAAATCCTATAACTCCCAGTCCTTCATATGTTTCTCCTCCACTTTTTCCTAGTAGATTTGCAAAATCGAAGGAGGAACAAGAACAAGAAATCCTGGAAAATTCTCACAAAATCGAGGTAAATATACCACTTCTGGATGATATCGAGCAAGTACCTCATTATACAAAATGTCTCAAGGAGTTATGCACCAGCAAAAGAAAGTTAAAAAGAAATGAGAAAGTAAGTGTAGGGGAAGATGTTTCAGCTGTAATGCAAAGGAAAATTCCTCCAAAGTGCAAAGATCCAGGTACGTTCACCATGCCATGCACCATTGGTAAAACCAAGTTTGAAAGAGTTATGTTAGATTTAGAAGCATCTATTAACATCATGACATATTCTATTTATGCTTCTTTAAATCTTGGACCTTTTGCGAAAATTGGTATTACCATTCAAATTGCTGATCGTTTTAATGCATATACCAAAAGAGTTGTGGAAGATGTGCTTGTGCAGGTGAATCAATGGCTTTTCCCAGTAGACTTTTGTGTTCTTGAAATAGAGGATGAGACATCTCCTAATCCAACACCGATTCATATAGGGAGACCATTCTCGGAAAAAACTACTAGAACAAGATTGATGTTCATGATGCACTCTCACCATAGTGTGATGGCAAGGTGATCCGTTCAATATTGGGGGCAGGCAATGAGGTACCCTAGTGACTATATTCTGTTTTTGTAGTTGATGTTACTGATTCTCTGCCACAACAATGTTTTAAGTTAACTCGCAAGAATGGATTGGATATAGCTATTAATGAGCACATGGGGACAGAAAATTCTAAGGAATCAGAAATTTTGGTACAAGTGTCCAAAGAAATGAAGAAAGTTGTGACAAGCTTAGATGAGACCATCGCAATAACCACAAATAGGTATGATGTTTCGTACATTTAATTTCCTTTATCTAATGAGAAAATTCTTCCTTCTGTGATGACAGCCCCTGCCTTGGAGCTTAAGCTTCTTCCATATCATTTGAGGCATGGATTCTTGAGTGAGAATGATCCTTTGCCAATTATAATAGAAATGGGCCTTGCACGAATACAAGAAGAGAAATTCGTCCGAATACTTATAGACCACAAAACAGCTATTGGGTGGACGATTGCTAACATCCAAGGCCCAGCCATATGCATGCACCAATTCGTGTTGGAAAAAGGATCCAAGCCCACTAGAGAAGCACAGCGGAGATTGGACCCTCCCATGATGGAACCAACGTCGGGCTGAGGACGTTAAACCAAGCGCTTATTGGGAGGCAACCCAATGTTTTTGAAAAATAAATAAAAAAAAGAAAAGAAAAATAAAATAATGTAATAATGATCAATTTTTGTGTCTCAAGGAGATTCCTTTCGTAGACCATCAAATTGACCAGGTTTTATCTCTCTTTGCCATCTGTCTTATTTGTTTTTATATTTTTTTACTTGTTTTTGACTTTTTTTTGCTATCGTGTTGTTATCTCTTTTACGTGTCTTTAGTTTTGTTTCTGCTCTTTTCTTTTCCTTTGTTTTGTTTAATTTGATTATTCCATACTTTGAACTCATTTGTGCAACAGCTTGAGGAAACATCCAAACGAGAGCTGAAGCCATTGCTCGAAGGTTTGAAACGTGCACATCTTGGGGAAAAACAGACTCAATCGTATTATCAGTAATATCTCTTCTTTTCTCCTCTTCAATGGATGCCGATATCTTTTTGTCGAACCTTAGTAAATATTTTCCTTCACTTCCTCAAAATGCTGTGTTTAAAATTTATAAAGTACGGAAGACTAGACTTTGGGCGTTGATGCTCCTAAATGTGCCTGCTGATATCCGATGGCTTATCGAAGCCAAGGTGAGATTGTCCGGTGAGCCAGACATTAATCTCGCAAAATACATGCCTGGTCTAGGAAAGAGCTACTACGCCAAGAGGTAAAGAGCGAAAAGGTTACAAGTATGTTATAAATGTGCTAGATGGAATTATAACCAGACTTGTCGTTCATTAGGTTTTGTGTCCAGGAATAGAGAAGATAAACTTTCGTTTATTAAGAATGGTTTGAGTAATGAGTCGCTAGATAATGTTTTGTTAACTCTCGAGTCACATTCTTGTGGACTTGTTCAGTGTGAATTGCTTAATCTATGGACACAATTTCGTGATGAATTGCAGTGTTATAGTCTAGGGAATCTGACTAAAAACGACCCTGTTTGCCAGTTATAAGAAAACTGGATGGGAAGCAAATCCCCGACTCATAGAAGGCGTTTCAGCCGTTACAGGACGTAAAACCAGAGGAAGATATGAGCCACAATCACAACTACTTGTATATTTGAATGTGTGTTGTTGTTGTCGAATTTTATTTCTTTCTTGTTTCGTTTGATCTGATTATCAATGTTGTTTTTGTGTTGTTGTTTTTTGTTGATTTTGTTTGTTTTAATTTCAAGTTTTCTTTTTGACAAACCAGATGACTACCCCATGATATAAGCACACGTGGAAGACAAGTGTGGAGGTTTGTCAACCTCCGTCGAAAGTATATCTTTACTTTTCATGCTTCACGTGGGAGACAAGTGTGGCGGTTTTGTCAAACCCCGCCGAAAGTATATGTCCATTTTTCATGCTTCACGTGGGAGACAAGTGTGTAGGTTTTGTCAAACCCCGCCGAAAGCATATCTCATTTTTTCAAATCTTGGGGCGATAAATCTGCATCGAGCAACCCCCACCGAAATTATGTTCCCATGTGTCAAATTGAGAGTTTTACGTGTGTATATATTCATTCTCCATATTTTCAAATGTCATTATTATAACCTGTCTTACACTTGAAAAGCATATTACCTAACGTGCATCATTGTCTTACACAAGGTTAGAGCACTTGTAGAAATGGAGAAAACACCAATTCGGTGACTCCAAAATATATGCATATTTTGTGGATCGCAATTTGGTAAAGATGGAGAGTTTACAACAGCAGCTCTTGATCTTGGTAGGACATTAGCTGCGAGGGGTATTCATTTGATTTATGGAGGGGGTAGTCTTGGGTTAATGGGTGTGTGTCGACAGCTGCATCCTTAGGAGGAAGCAAAGTTCTCGGCATTATCCCTAAACCATTAGCTGTACGAGATATCGTAGGCAACACCATGGGGGAAGAGTTACAGGTTTCTAGTATGCATGAGCGTATTGCACATATGGCCATTAAATCTGATGCATTTATAGCTTTGCCCCGTGGTTATGGTACATTAGAGGAGATATTTCAAATCACCTCTTGGGCACAGCTAAACATCCATCGGAAACCCATTGGTTTGTTAAATGTCAATAATTTTTTTTGATGGTTTGTTGTCTTTTCTTGATCAAGCAGTAGAAAAAAACTTCATCTCACAGTCAGCGAGGCAAATCCTGATTACAGCTTCAACTGCAGGGGAGTTAATTGACAAATTACAAGAATTCGTCTATTCGCCTGATTCAACAATGGCTCGGATAGATTGGTTGGGAGAAGGCAATAAGAGGCGTAAACTGGATTTAACGCTCCATCTGTAATCTCTATCTGCTGGTTTGCTTTGTTTTGGTTTGCTTTCTTTTTATTGTGTTTATTTGAGATTTTTCATGTTATTTCTTTTGAGCTTTTTCAGGTTATTTCTTTCGTTCCAGGTAATATTTTCTAATCTTGGCTTTTAGAGTGGTGGCTTAAAAAGTCAAGTTCTCTTGAAACGCATTCTGGATTTCTTTAATCCATAATGGCTGAATAAGGAGGCTAACTTCTAAACTTTTTAGACCCATTCTAACTAAGTTGTTTTTGTTTGTTGACTTGTTGAACTTTGTTATTTTATGAGTAAGTTTAGTTTCGTGTAATTTAGAGCTGTTATGTGTTTTTGTCTTTATCAGTTTTGATTCGAAAAAAAAATTGTGGAAAAACCTGAGAATGGCAGAATATGGGGTTTCCTTAACCCTTGAAACGCATTCTTCCTTAATAACTTTGTAGTTTGTTTATTTCATGTTGTTTGAAGTGTCGTGTTTCTTGTTTTGTTCTTCATAATAAAGGTATATAGGCTGGAAACCTTAAGTCTGCGGGCTACTGGTCCTAAGGATTGTTGAAATATACAATCTTGACTCAGGTGTAACAATGCCACGTACCTCTTTTCTTGCATTTTGTGGATCAATGATAAGACAATGATTGAATTAAGAATAACTCTTGGAAAATGATAAATGATGCATGGATCTGTGTGCTTGAAATGTATATTAGTTTTTGCTTTACCTTTGATTCCTTGCATAACATTGAGCACCGTGCCATTATCACTGAGTTATTTGTTTACTTAGAGAAGGTTTATACAATTTAAGTGTTTCTTCAGATTTCAATGAATTCTAGAACTTGTTTGATGGTCACTCGAGGCGAAATCCTAGACTGTGCAACATTGGGGAAATGATTTAGGCAATCTTTGGACCGTTTGAGTCTTAATAGCCAACCTTGACTGAAATTGATCCCTAGTTACCCCTTTGAGCCTCTGTAAGCCTTTTTCTTTGTTAACTCACTAAAAGATTTCCTAACCTCAATTGAATTTGTTCCAAACAGTTTATCCCTTTCCTATGAGCATGTAGATCATTCACAATTAAATTCTGAGCTATGTTCTGGTTTTGGGAAGTTAGAGGAGGTTGGGATGTGTCATGAGCAATGCAAGTGAGTCCTATTGTGTTTGTAAAAAAGAAAAAAGAAAAAAGAAAAAAAAGCCAATCTGTACTTATCCTCCACGTACTTACACATTGAGGACAATGTGTTGTTTAAGTATGGGGGAGGTGAAGTGTAATAAAAAAAAAAGAAAAAAAGAAAAAAAAAGAGAACAAAAGAAGAAGATTAAGAGATCTATGCCCTTAAGTGTTCTTAAAAAGAATGAAACAACAAAGTGTGAGGGTGTAGTTTTCTTTTGTTTTCTGGAAAAAAAAAATAGATTGAGTGTTCTAAATAAGTTTGGAGGAGTAACCTGGTGAATTGAAATAAAGTTGTGTTATAGGGTTGAGCTCTACATAGTCTTGAATGATTTATGTGTTTGTGGGTGATTTGAGCCAAATTATTATCCTTTATCATACCTTCACCCAAGACAAACGTTACAAGCTTAATAAAGTCCTACTTGATCCTTGGTGTTGTGCATGTCTACATTAGTGGAGAGTGACTTGAAAAGCAGGCCTATGGAGTTCATTTATACACACATCTTCACTATTAAAGATGATTCATTTTTATGCATAAACTCATCCGAGTTACAAGTGATTAGGTGAGAATGGCTTTACACACACACACATTGGAGGAAATGAAGTAGAGCGAAACTAATCTTTGTAATGAGATTCTTGATCAAGTGCATTATTTTGAAGTTTTCCTTGGGTTATAATTAACTACAATCTTTGAGGCCTATTTGCAAGATGAAGCATTTGTGTATTTTAATTTTTTGTTGATTCTGTTTCGGCTTAGTTTTATTTCATATTGTCGTAGTTGCTCAAGGACTAGCAAAGTCTAAGTGTGGGGGAATTTGATAAGTGTCTATTTATATATCATTTTCATATCAATTCGTCCATGTTTCTTTGCCATATTCCTTGGTATTTTTATGTTTTTGTGTGGTTTTGATGTTTGTAGGAGTTTTGGAGCAACTTGCACAAAAATGGAGTAAAACCCTTCATTTTCACCTCTGCTAGTCAACCATCTTCTCGGATTTAATTCTATTGATATACAATGAACCCGATGACATGTTATATACCGTTGGAAAGCTCTCGAAGTCTATTTTCTGGAGAAATTTACGGTTTATAAATCCATTCAGTGTACCAAAAGTTATAATCAAAACAGTGTGAGAAGTATAGAATGTAATTCCACAAATCACTGTAGCATGTATAATACGGGACACTGTAGCAGGTTACTGTAGCAGAGTATTTAAACTCATTTTAGGGTTTTATTTTCATAACTTGAAGAGGGGAGAGCGTGGTGGAGGCTTCAGCTCTGGAATTCTTTCATCTCTTGGAGTTCTTGAAGGAGAAAGGAAGCTTGGAAAGAGGAAGAACTACAATCAAAGAGAATTACATCAAATTTGCTAAGTTTTTCCCTTCCCTTTCATTTTCTGGAATGTCTCCATGTTGTATTTTATTTACCACGTTCTTAAACATGTGTAACTGAATCTGAATTGGTTGAGGGTGATTTCAAAGCCCCTGATATGTTTTTGTAAGTTGATTGTGCAAGAAGTTGTTATCCAATTCTCTAATTGAAGTTGCTTGCATTTTCCTATATCTAATGCTTATGATTGCTTGCTGGATTGTATTTCGAATGACCAACTAAATATAATCTAGTTGTTGTCTATTGCTAGACTAGAAATCTTGATCCGTAATTGTCTTGAATTTCTAATCCTTAGTAGCAAAATTGTGATCAAAGATTGCAATTGGAGAATACAACCTAAGTTAAATAATCCGAGCTTGTGTGTTTATTGCTTAGATCAACCTATCTTTCTTATCGTAATGCATCCATTGAATTTAAATTTAGAGAGCTTGTTCTAGGTTGTTTAATGGATAGAGATTAAATAAAGAGCCTGTTTTGTTTAACAACAAAGTAAGGAAAGATTGGGATAACAGAGCTTGTTGTTATCTACGGTAGATAATTTCAATGGTGTAATTGGATGACAATTCTACAATTAATTTGCAAATCCATATCTTGTGGTAGAGAAGGATCCCTTAACCAGGTTTCTCTCATTGATTTTTCAATCTGTTTAAATTTGCATTGTGTTATTCTTTACTTGCATTAATATTTCATCTAGTTAATCAATCAACGAAACCCCCCTTATTTAGTTTATTGTTGCTTTCAAATAACAAATTCAATTAGAATCAATCCTCGTGGGAACGATATCTTACTCATCACTTTATTACTTGTGCGACTAGTATACTTGCTAGTTTCGAACGCATCAGCCACATTATCTGTAAGAATTGTGAATTTTGTACCTAGTAAGTAATGCCACCACGTATTGAGACAATGCACTACCGCCATCATTTCTTTTCGTGTGCAGAGTACCGTTGTTTCACATCCTTTAACTTTCTACTCTCAAAAACTATCAGAGACTGTCTTGGACCAACATGCCTCCAATGGCTCTATCAAAAATATCCGTGTGTACCTCAAATTGCTTCCCAAAGTCAGGTAGCTTCAACACCGATTCTAACACAACTACCTTTTTTATTTTCTCAAAAGCATGTTGTTACGCTTCTGCCCATTCCTATTTTTTATCTTTCTTTAGCAAATCTATGAGAGCGCTCACCATCTTCAAGTAACCATGAAAGAATTTTTTATAGTCATTAGTCAACCCCAAGAAAGATCTCAACTCGGTCACCTTTGTTGGTGTAGGCCAGTCAAGTATTGCCTTCACCTTCCTCTCATCCATCTGAATTTTGCCTTAACTCACCCAATGCTTTAGGAACATCACTTATCGTCTATAGAATTCGCATTTCTCCTCCTTGACATAAAGTTGGTGTGCTCGTAACCTCAAAGGCACCAACCTAAGATGATTGAGATGATCATCAAAGGTCTCACTGTGCACCACAATATCATCTAGATATATAAACACAAAACGATCAAGGTAATCATAAAGAACATTGTTCATTAAATTGCAAAAGGTAGCTAAGGCATTAATAAGCCCAAACGACATTATAAGAAATTCAAAAGAATCATATCTAGTGACACACGCCATTTTTGGCTCATCACCCTCCGCAATCTGAACTTGCCAATACCCTGAACGCAAATTCGGTTTGGTAAAGTAAGAGGCCCGACCCAAATGATCGAATAAGTTAGCAACGTTAGGGACAGGATACTTATTCTTCACTGTCACCTTGTTCAATGCACGATCGTCCACTCACATCTGTGAGGTACCAACCTACTTCTTCTGGAACAACACTAGTGTTGACCCAGGTATGGTAACCCAAGAGGGGGGGTGAATTGAGTTTTTATTTATAAAAACGGATTTAGAAAACTTTTCTTGAAAGATCAAAATTAGTTCACTCTTTCTTTGAGAATAAAGGTGAAGAAGATGAAATTAGAATTTATCAAAGATGCAATCAAAAGAATAATAATGATGAACAATCACAAGTGCAAGTAAATGTAAAGAGGAAAGGGATAGAGAGAGTGCAAACTCAATTTACGTGGTTCGGCAAACCTTGCCTACGTCCACGGGCTCCTAGCTCCACAAGCTAGGCTTTCCACTAAGTTGTAGAAATCTTTACAACTTGCTTGATGAACAACCTCACCAAGACTTTTTCTTCAACTCTTGATAACACCACACCAAGAGTTCTTCTTGATGAACAACCTCACCAAGGCAACTTCCTTCAACTCTTGATAACACCACACCAAGAGTTCTTCTTGATGAACAACCTCACCAAGAAAACTTCCTTTAACTCTTGATAACACACAACAAAAGTTCTCTCAAGGATAACTATTATCCTTTACAAGAATATCTCACTTTCACCACAATACAAGAACAAGGATAATTTTTACAACAAAAGTACAACTCTCTTCAAAGAGTAGATAAAGAATATAAAAGCTCTCTAGACTTGATATTTCTCTTGTTTTTTTGCTTGATAGATGCTTCTCTTTCTCTTGTCTTTCTGAATGCATGCATGGGAGAATGGCTCCTTTTATAGGCAAATAGGATGAACTTAATTAAGTGAAGACACTATCTCCAAATTTTCTACCTACCATAAAAATTGTAATTTTGTCTGTCATTTTTGTCAATGTTACGTTTGAAATTTGAAAATCTGCAAAACATAAAAGATCTGAACATTTAAATAAGCTTTCCAACGCATCAAGAATCAAGTCATTTGATTTCTGTAGCTCAAGATATGGCAAAAAAATCATTCAGTGCTCATGTGACTTGATTTTTCTTCCTTGTGTCAGTCCACCGAATTGAATGATAATTCTGTCAGTATTTCGTTTGAAATTTGAATTTCTTCAAAACATAAAAGATATGAATATTTTAACAATATTTCCAAAACATTAAGAATCAAAGAATTTGGATATCTCTATCTTAAGATATGGCCAAAACACCATTCGGTGCTCATGTGAGTTGATTTTTCTTCCTTGTGTCATTTTACCAAATTGCATGTCAATTATGTCGGCCTTCCATTTGAAATTTGAATTTCTTCAAAACATATGAAATGTGCCTCATTATGTCCTCTTTCCAATGCTATAAGAATCAAGTCATTTTGATTTTTCTAGCTCAAGATATGTCCAAAAGCGTATTCAGTGCTCATGTCAGCTGCTTCTATTTGTCTTTCAACTTGCATGATGATTTGGACAATCTTAAACTTGAAATTTAAATTTCTTTAAAACATATGAAATGTTATAAATTGAGTAAGCTTTCTAAAGGCTCAAGAATCACATCATTTGGACATTTGTAGAGATATATATGACCAATTGATTGAACATTGCTCATGTGTCACATTCCTTGAGTCAATCCTTGTTCTTAAACTTTGGTGCCTTTAACATGTAGTCTTCTCTTTAGCTTCAACACTTCATTTTAATAAGCCTCTTCTTGATTTTAAAATTATTTCAATGATCTTACTCTTGCACATAAATAAACATGTTAGTAAATCTCAATTAATCAATGTGTATTGTTATCATCAAAATTATCATGTAGCCTTAGGGCTAACAATCTCCCCCTTTTTGATGATGACAAACCATTGATTGCTTTAAAATATAATCTAAAATCAAGAATGAAAATAAAATCAACAATAAGCAAAAATAATGGCACTTGTTATGAATATAAGCAATCCAACTATTTCTCCCCCTTTTGTTATCATCAAAAAGATGTAATCAAATTAACTACTCCCCCTAAATATATTCTCCCCCTTAACATATGCTACCATTCAAAGATTATCATATTAAGCAAAATTAAGACATATCCAACATGCTTAATTCTCTTCTAATTATGCAAAATCTATCTTGACTAAGGGGTTTAGTAAATATATCGGCTAATTGTTTATCGGTGGGAACAAATTCTAAAGAAATATTACCTTTTTGCACATGATCTCTAATAAAATGATGTCTAATCTCTATATGCTTAGTCCTAGAGTGTTGTATGGGATTTTTTGAAATGTTGATGGCACTTGTATTGTCACATTTGATGGGAATATGATCAAATACCACACCATAATCTTTTTAAAATTTGTTTCATCCAAAGAGATTGTGCACAACAACTTCCTACTGCAATATACTCGGCTTCCGCGGTTGATAAGGCAACAGAATTTTGTTTTCTACTAAACCATGAGACTAATGCATGTCCTAGAAAATGGCAAGAGCCACTAGTGCTCTTTCTATCAAGAAGACTTCCAGCAAAGTCCGCATCGGAATAACTAATTAGATCAAAATTATCACACTTAAGATACCAAAGACCTAGATTTATGGTTCCAAGAAGATATCTAAATATCCTTTTGATAGCCTTAAGGTGAGATTCTTTTGGACAAGATTGAAATCTAGCACACATACACACACTAAACATAATATCATGTCTACTAGCAGTTAAATACAAAAGAGAGCCAATCATACCTCGATATTTTGTTACCTCAACATCTTTTCCTTTCTCATCTTTGTCAAGCTTGGTTAATGTACCCATAGGTGTGTTATATGTCCTTGAATTATCCATGCCAAACTTCTTGAGAAGATCTCTTGTGTATTTAGCTTGATTAATGAAGATCACATCTATTGATTGCTTGATTTGAAGTCTAAGGAAGAAATTTAATTCTCCCATTAAGCTCATTTCAAATTCTTGTTGCATGCACTTGGAAAATTCCTCACACATAGAGACATTAGTAGCACCAAATATAATATCATCAACATAGATTTGAACAATTAATAAATCATCATTTTTTGTTTTAACAAAAAGAGTAGTATCAACTTTTTTCATTTCGAAACCATTATCAATGAGAAATTTGCTCAATCTATCATACCATGCTCTTGGTGCTTGTTTCAAGCCATAAAGTGCCTTTTTGAGTTTGAAAACATGGTTTGGAAAATCATGATTTTGAAAACCAAGAGGTTGCTCTACATATACTTCCTCCATAATGTAACCATTTAAAAATGCACTTTTGACATCCATTTGATATAATGTAAAATTTTTATAACATGCAAATGCACACAACATTCTAATTGATTCTAATCTAGCAACCGGTGCAAAGGTTTCCTCATAATCAATACCTTCTTCTTGATTGTATCCTTGAGCAACAAGTCTAGCTTTGTTTCTAATAATGGTGCCATTTTCATCTACTTTATTTCTAAAAATCCATTTAGTGCCTATAATAGAATGATTTTTGGGTCTAGGGACTAATTCCCAAACTTGATTTCTCTCAAATTGATTCAATTCTTCTTGCATAGCCAAAAACCAACTTTCGTCATTTTCGGCTTCTTTAAAAGATTTTGGTTCAAATTGAGAGACAAAAGCAAAATGATTACAAAAATTCTTAAAAGAAGATCGAGTTTTCATACCTTGTGATGGTTTACCAATAATGAGATCTTAGGGTGAGCTTTTGCATACCTCCATTCCTTTGGTAATTCTTGGGAAGAATCATTTACTTCTACAAGCTTTTCTTGTTGAAGTTGTAATTCATCTTGGCTCGTTTCATCAAGCCTTGATTCCTTGATTTGCCTTTCTACCTCAACAATATCATCATCTAAATTATTTGAAGAAATAACATTAGTTTCATCAAATTCAACATGCATAGATTCTTCAATAGTAAGAGTCTTTTTGTTAAAAACTCTATATGCTTTACTATGGTTGGAGTAGCCAACAAAAATTCCAACATCGGCTTTTGCATCAAATTTTCCAAGGTTATCCTTAGTGTTTAAAATAAAACATTTACATCCAAAAACTTTAAAAAATCCAATGTTGGGTTTTCTTCCTTTCCAAAGTTCATAAGGAGTTTTCTTTATTAAAGCTCTAATATGTACTCTATTGATTATAAAGCATGCGGTATTAACGGCTTCGGCCCAAAAATATTTTGGCAAATTATTTTCAAGTAACATGGTCCTAGCCATTTCTTGGATAGTCCTATTTTTCCTTTCAACAACACCATTTTGTTGTGGAGTTCTAGGTGAGGAAAAATTATGCTCAAAACCATTTTCATCACAAAGATTTTCAAATGCAACATTGTCTACTTCACCACCATGATCACTCCTAATGGACACAATAGAATACCCTTTTTGATTTTAGACTCTTTTTACAAATTTTGAAAAAGCTTGTATGGCCTCATTTTTAGTTTTCAAGAATAATACCCAAGTGAATCTTGAATAATCATCCACAATAACAAAAACATAATACTTTCCACGAAGGCTTTGAGTTCTTGATGGTCCAAATAAATCCAAATGAAGTAATTGTAGAGGTTTATTTGTTGAAATAAATTTCTTTTGTTTAAAAGAAGTTCTCACTTGTTTTCCAAATTGACAAGCATCACAAATCTTATCCTTTTCAAATTTTATTTTTGGAAGACCATCAACTAAATCATTTTTAGAAATTTTTGAAATTGTGTCCATGCTAGCATGACCTAATCTTCTATGGCATAACCAAGCATCATGATTAACAATGAAACAATTTTCTACATAATCATTAACATCAATATCAATTATATAAATATTACCACATCTATTACCAACAAATAATGTCTTATTGTTACTAACATCCTTAATCACACATCTATTTGGCTCAAAAGTAACAAAATATCCCTTATCACATAATTAACTAATGCTAATCAAATCATATTTCAAACCATTAACAAGCAAAATATTTTCAATAATAAGTGAAGAAGGGTTACCAATATCACCATGTCCGATTACCCTTCCTCTGGCATTATCACCGAAGGTCACATATCCTCCTTTCTTCATGATTAATCTTGAAAATTTGGAGGCATCTCCGGTCATATGCCTTGGACATCCACTATCTCAGTACCACTTGTGTTTGCCACTCCTTTGTTTCTACAATCAACATTAAAAGAGCGACTTTTTGGTACCCAAATGTTCTTGGGTCCTTGGGGGTTAGTTATGGTACTTTTTAGAATCCATATTTTTTGTTTCAAATTAGGATTTCTCTTAATGTAACAAGAATGCATTTTGTGTCCTTTTCTTCCACAATAATTACATGAATGATTAGGATTATTCCTAGAAGATGCATGAACAAAATAGTTTTTAAAATACTTTTGATTTTTATGAGTTTTATATCCTAACCCTCTTTTATCAAAAACACACCTTTGGTTTTGTAACATAGAATTCAAATTTTTTGTGCTTTTTGTAAAACTATCAACAATATTTCTTAAGTCATTATTTTCCTTTTTCAAAATAGCATTTTGTTTCTCCAATTTATCAAAATCCTTTTGTTTTAAAATGTCATTTTCAGTTTTTAATAAATGTATTTGACTTTCCAAACTTTCAAAATCTTTTTGCTTTAAAATTTCATTTTCATTTTCTAAAGCTTCATTTTTTCTACCACCTCTTCTAATTGAGATAACATGATTTTTTACTTCTTTTTTAAAGCATTAATTTTTGAATTTTGCTTATCGACTTGCACATGTAAATTTTGGAATGCTTCAAGTAATTCATCATATGAAAGTTTAGGATCATAGTTTAGAATACTTACCTCATCTTCACTTAAAGCCATGAAGCACATGTTTGCCACTTCGCAATCTTCTTCTTCGGTGGAGCTAGCTTCACTATCATCCCAATTTGTGGCTTTCATTGCTTTGGATTTCTTGTTTTGACTCTTGAAGTAAGGACAATCCATCTTTACATGTCCCGGTTTCTTGCACTCATAGCAAATGACTTGATCATTTTTCTTATCTTGCTTTGAGCTTTGCCCTTTGTACTCCCTTCTAGAATTCTTCTTGAATCCTTGGTTTCTTCTAATCATCCTTTTTAGCTTTCTTGTGATGAATGCAAGATCTTCATCATCTCCTTCATCGTCGGACTCATCATCTTCTTTTTTTGAAGATTTGAAAGCGATATTTTTCTTTTTCTTGAAATCTTCTTCATTCTCCTTCAAGGTGATTTCATGAGTCATGAGAGAACCCATAAGTTCTTCTAATGGTAGTTTGGTGAGGTCCTTTGCTTCTTGAATTGCCGTCACCTTTGGCTCCCAAATTTTGGTAGACACCTAAGAATCTTTCTCACCATTTCAACATTAGAATAAGATTTACCAAGAGATTTCAAACTATTAATAATATCCGTAAATCTAGTAAACATTTCAGAAATTGATTCATCCGATTTCATCTTAAAAAGCTCATAACTATGAACTAGCATACTAATTTTGGATTCTTTAACTTGACTAGTTCCTTCATGAGTTACTTCAAGTGTGTGCCATATTTCTTGTGCCGTAGAACAAGTAGATATTCTATTAAACTCATTTCTATCTAGAGCACAATATAACACATTCATAGCTTTAGCATTCAAACTCAATTTCTTTTTATTATCTTCACTAAACTCTTTAGGTTCTTTAAGCATGCATTCCCCGTTTTCAATTTTGGTAGGAACAAAAGGTCCTTCCAAAACAATAGACCACAAATCATAATCAAAAGATTTCAAGAAAATACTCATTCTAGTTTTTCAATAAGAGTAATCACTTTCATTAAAAAATGGAGGTCTAGAGATAGAAAGTCCCTCAACATATGAAGTTGAATTAAAAGTTGCCATAGCTCAAAAATCGATTAAGATTTAAAAAATTGAGCAACCTTGCTCTGATATCACTTGTTGACCCAGGTATGGCAACCCAAGAGGGGGGGTGAATTGGGTTTTTATTTATAAAAACGGATTTAGAAAATTTTTCTTGAAAGATCAAAATTAGTTCACTCTTTCTTTGAGAATAAAGGTGAAGAAGACGAAATTAGAATTTATCAAAGATGCAATCAAAAGAATAATAATGATGAATAATCACAAGTGCAAGTAAATGTAAAGAGGAAAGGGATAGAGAGAGTGCAAACTCAATTTACGTGGTTCGGTAAACCTTGCCTATGTCCACGGCCTCCTAGCTCTACAAGCTAGGCTTTCCACTAAGTTGTAGAATTCTTTACAACTTGCTTGATGAACAACCTCATCAAGACTTTTTCTTCCAACTCTTGATAACACCACACCAAGAGTTCTTCTTGATGAACAACCTCACCAAGGCAACTTCCTTCAACTCTTGATAACACCACACCAAGAGTTCTTCTTGATGAACAACCTCACCAAGAAAACTTCCTTTAACTCTTGATAACACACAACAAAAGTTCTCTCAAGGATAACTATTATCCTTTACAAGAATATCTCACTTTCACCACAATACAAGAACAAGGATAATTTTTACAACAAAAGTACAACTCTCTTCAAAGAGTAGATAAAGAATATAAAAGCTCTCTAGACTTGATATTTCTCTTGTTTTTTGCTTGATAGATGCTTCTCTTGCTCTTGTCTTTCTGAATGCATGCATGGGAGAAGGGCTCCTTTTATAGGCAAATAGGATGAACTTAATCAAGTGAAGACACCATCTCCAAATTTTCTGCCTACCATAAAAACTATAATATTGTCTGTCATTTTTGTCAATAATCCATTTGAAATTTAAAAATATACAAAACATTAAAGATCTGCACATTTGAATAAGCTTTCCAACACATCAAGAATCAAGTCATTTGGATATCTGTAGCTCAAGATATGGCCAAAAAACCATTCAGTGCTCATGTGACTTGATTTTTCTTCCTTGTGTCAGTCCAACGAATTCAATGATAATTCTGTCAGTATTCCGTTTGAAATTTGAATTTATTCAAAACATAAAAGATATGCATATTTGAATAAGCTTTCCAAGACATTAATAATCAAAGAATTTGGATATCTCTATCTTAAGATATGGCCAAAAAACCATTCGGTGCTCATGTGAGTTGATTTTTCTTCCTTGTGTCAGTCCACCGAATTGCATGTCAATTATGTCGGCTTTTCATTTGAAATTTGAATTTCTTCAAAACATATGAAATGTGTCTCATTATGTCCTCTTTCCAATTCCATTAGAATCAAGTCATTTTGATTTTTCTAGCTCAAGATATGTCCAAAAGAGTATTTGGTGCTCATGTCAGCTGCTTCCATTTGTCTTTCAATTTGCATGATGATTTGGACAACCTTGCACTTGAAATTTGAATTTCTTTAAAACATATGAAATGTTATAAATTGAGTAAGCTTTCCAAAGGCTCAAGAATCACATCATTTGGATATTTGTAGAGATATATATGACCAATTGATTGAACATTGCTCATGTGTCACATTCCTTGAGTCAATCCTTGTTCTTAAGCTTTGGTGCCTTTAACATGTAGTCTTCTCCTTAGCTTCAACACTTCATTTTAATAAGCCTCTTCTTGATTTTAAAATTATTTCAATGATCTTACTCTTTCACATAAATAAACATGTTAGTAAATCTCAATTAATCAATGTGTATTGTTATCATCAAAATTATCATGTAGCCTTAGGGCTAACAACTAGCACCCCATAGGGAGCTTTTGAAAGCTAAATATACCTTACATCTAGTGGTTTGTCTAGTTTTTTTCATAGTTCAGCCAACTCAGAAGGTGTCATTCTGTAGAGAACTTAGGCAGGGGGATTTGCACCAAGCTCCAACTCTATGTAGTGATCAACTTCACGTCTCGGTGGCAAGGCTTTTAGGAGTGTCAAAGGCATCACATCCATGAATTCCTCCAACAAGGCAGCAAATGCATCCAATACTTCCACAATCTAATCTGACTTGATCTTAACAAGCACAGCCACATACGAAGTTTCTCCCTTCCTCAAACCCGTGCTAAACTGTTTAGTGAACTAGACTAATGACACTCTATTTCTACCCTTCGTTATCAGTTGGCATTTCACACTAACTAAATTATCCAAATTCGGTATGTCTACAGTACTTAAGTAAGAAATTAAAGAAATATTACACTGGAGAAAGAATTCCATACCCAATATAAGCTTAAAATCATCGAGAGGCACAACCGTCAAGTTCACCGACCCTTCCCACGAGCTAATCTGGATAGTTATAGATGTCATTCCACACGTTGGCATTATTCTAGAGTTCATTACCTTAATCAAATATGGTGAGTTCTTGGGGTAGATCTCCAACCGCTCAAGTTCCCTTGACACTAGGAAATTGTGTGTGGTACTTATGTCGAGCGTAGCATCCACAGATTGGCCATTGATAAACACCCAAATGAACATGAGCCCTGTCGTATCGCACATGCCATATATGTTATTCAATAATTGTAAAGTATTCATCTGAGTAAGAGTTACTTCCTCCTTTTTTTTGTGCTCGTTCTCCGCTACCAAAGCATTGAGCCGACTTAGCTTTCAACAATCCTTTGCCCTATGAGTTCTATCACAAATAAAGCACTCCATACTCCAGCTTTTCTTTTTCTACGAGTCCCTTTGCTTGGCTGTGCTGGACTGAGCTTCCCGCTTCTTGCCATCTTGTTTAGAAGCTCTAAACTTCTTCTTGCTCTTGAACTTCTTAGGTGGAGAAGGTGACCCAAGCTTGAAGTCCATCAAGCCATCTGCAGCAATTATTACATTCAGTAAATCCTTTACCCCTTGCCTACATAACCCTGCTTGTGCCCATAGTTGTAATCTTAACATGAAATTGAAAAGCTTGTCATCGTTCGACATGTTCTTGATGTCCAGAACTAAATTCCTTTACGTACTCACACGCAGCTCCCATGTGCTTGAGCGTCTTCAAGCTCTCCTTTGCTAGCCATCCCGTGTTATAAGGCAGGAATTGACCCTTCAATTCCCATTTTTAGTGTTGCTCACGTCTCAATGACTGGTCGTGTTGCATCGGTATCCTATTGGATACGAGTGTGCCACCAAAGCTTCACATCACTCGTCAAATAAATGTTGGTGATAATCACTTTCTCGGCTTCGAGCACTCTAGCAACCTTGAAATATTGCTTCATATCTCGCAAGAAAATTTTCTGCTCCTTGGAGTTTCGCGCTTCACGAAAGGTTTTCGGTTTTGGCACCTTAATCTTTGAAGCGACTACCTCACTCACCCCTGGTGCATTACCCACTGCTTGCTTGAGTACTTAATCTCATTATCCATGTCAACAAGACTTCACTTGAACGTATCCATCAAAGTAGCGATATCCTCTGAAATAGCGTTAAATCTCTTGTGTACCTCACGCATAAACTCCTTTAAGGTTGCGTGCAAGGTTAAAACCTCAGCTATAAGCATCTCAATTTGCTTCGCTAGGCTTCCTACATTTAGAATTTGAGGGGCGCCAACCAACACATCTAATCGCGTCACTCTATCTTTAAGCAGGTTACCTTAATTGCACTCTGATACCACTTGTCATAAGACTTTTTTTTGCCAAGTGAATTGCCTTGTGATAACGCTAAACCACGCTAAGCCAGCTACTCGATAAATTGCTTTAGAGGTTACCACCTGAAAGTATGCATCGTACACCCACAAATTTTTCGATTGCACAACGATATTCTATGGAAGAACTGACTTTCAACTCTTTTTTTATTACCTCAAAAGAAAATATTTACACTCTGACCCAAGGTTGTGTGCTAAAAACACCTATACTCACACTAGTTACTTCTTTCACTAAGTGTTTGCCTCTCTAGAGTAAGCACTATATTCAAGGGCACCAAATCGATGGGGCTCTTTCTACTTGTCGAGTGGGCCCCATGAGTAGAGATGAGTCAAGCCGTCACATTCTGATTGAGGTTGCCATAAACCCTAGGATGAACTTCGGCTAAAGGAAAGCAGTTGGTAATACCTAGCCAAGGCAAGCCGACCTATTGCCAACTCCTATTATAGGTCCTGCCTTTCCCGATTCAATTGAAGAAGTTGATGTTCACCCGCATGCAGATTGATGCTAGTAGCAGTATCTTACCTTAAGAATAGGAATAAGTATGCATCGGCTCTTTCTTTAACTTGCGTCATTACTCTTACTCTTAGCTCCCAACTACACTCTTAGCCTCCTCATTTAACTTTATTCATTACTATTAGTCTCCATTACCCCTACGCTACAATGAGTTAGGTTAGCCCGATGTTTCCAAAATCTCTGAATTCTGATTAGGAGGTCTTAAGTTCGTGAAGAATTCTGAACTTGGGATCGAGATTTATCACCTATTAAAGATAGAATGTTAAAGGAAGTTTCCTATAGTATGGCTTGGAACGCCGTGTGTCAAAGCGTGGGTCTTACTTGTGTTCATATTTCTCTTTGTATAAGAGGTACGAGATACAAAAGATATTCTTCTCTCCCGGAGCACATTAACCTAACTATAACTGACATTGGTTCCGTCACATTCTTGTAGCATAGTCCCCCGGGGGGATTATGCCTTTACCGTTCAAAATTTTGGTTGGCTTTTCAGAATATAAAGATGTTAGCTTGTGCCAAATGGGAATAGTAAGGTTTATGCTTTTGGAGTCCTGTGTTGAGGATTCTTGCTTCTCTTGTTTGGGTTTCTAGCCCTCCTTCTTGGTACTATTTATAGAAAAAAAACTCAACCAATACCCATAATTGTTAGGTCCTATTTTCATGGGCTAAGCGCTACATCATCCATGTAGTTGACAACCCCAAGTACTAGGTGTTGTGACACGCTCCTGCGCTACCACATCCATCCTCCCACTATCCATGAGTGGAGATCATGACCTTGATCATGGGAAATAACTTCCTCAAGCCACTACACATGTTCTCCTATTTTCGCTCCTATATTTTAGGGATGTGGTTGTACCTATCCAACCACCAAGTTAACGAAGAAGTGCAGCCCATAACTTGTGCCACCACTTCCTACACTCTAGGAACTGCATTCTAACCCATTTGCCCACTACTTTCTTGATTTTAGGAGCCAATATCCCTCTGGATATTTGTCATGACTTATGCTCACCAACACCACCAAGTTATACCATGAAGCACTGCTGTGCGCCATGTTGCTTGATGTTGTGCGCCGTATTGCGGCACTATTGTGCGCTGCCTATGCGCATACCTACTGCCTCACAAGCGTCCTAGCCCACATTCGTGCTTGCTAGTGTTGTGTGCTACGTTGCCCCAACATGCACGTTGCATCACTATATGACGCTCAACTCCTATGTGGGCTCCACACATCACACCCGCTACCCGTGCATGCGCATTATCCCACTGTGTCATACCCATCTTCATGCGTGTGTCATACTGCACTCGCTGCCCGTGGGTGCGTATTGCTACGTTGCAATACACATCCCCCTGTGTTAGTGTTCACATTACCTTTTATTTAACCTTACACATCAATGCCCTTATTACGCTATGCAATGTCTCCACACCTTACTTAAGCGCTGACCCATACAGTTCTCGTTAGCATACACCATTGTTGCCCCATCCAAGTCTTGGCACAGCGTAAGGCAAACTATGCCAAGCATGTGCAAGGATTAAGGGTGTAACACTTATCTACTATAATTCATGATATAATCAAAATAAAACCTAGGAGAATCGTAACTTAGGCCTAATGTTTGCCAAAACACCATTGCCTACCCTCGATTTTTCAAAAATTATCACAAAAACCCTCGGCTATTAATAATTTCCGTTAAAATAAACTTTTAATGGGACAACATTGTTTATGCTCTTATCTCTCAAGTAAAATGTCATATTTACCCTTTTATCCTTTAAAATTTTAAGAACCCAGTATTAGGATTCGAACCTGGTACCTAGTAGTTATAAAGAATGCGCTTACCACCAAGCTAAATGAATAATTTGATTTTAAGTGAATAAAATAGCTATCTAACATATTTGAATGAAATAATGACTTATTCACCATTTACTGTACCACTACAATTAAACTCAAATCCTATAACACCTAAATTGCAATCAAACTCAAATCCCAATGACACAATCCCAACCAACATCTAAACAATCTAAATTTTTTCTTTTCATTTTTTCTTTAGAAAATCAAATAGAAACCTAATCAAAATTAAAATTAAAATCTATATGAAAATAAGATATAAAACCTAATCAAATGAAAAAAAATTAAAATTTATATCAAAATAAAAAACCTAATTAAAATAAAAATAAAATCTATATCAAAATAAAGAATAAAACCAAATCAAAATAAAGAATAAAATCTGAATCAAAATAAAAAATATTAAACCTAATCAAAAGAAAAAAAATAAAACATATATCAAAACGAAAAAATTAAACCTAATCAAAATAAAAAATAAAATCTATATCAAAATAAAAAAATTAACCTAATCAAAATAAAATCTTAACACGTAAATAAATTGCGTTCAAATAGGCTAAATAAATTTTTTGTTCAATTAAGATAAAATTATCTCTCTAGCCTGGTGGTAAAGCATATACTTTGTAACAAATAGGTATCAGATTCGAATGTTAACATTTACAAGTTTTAAGAGATAAAAGGATAAATATAATATTCACTTGAGAATAAATGATATTATTTCGTTATCAGTTTATTTTAATAAAAATTATTAATAGCTAGAAAGTTTTGTGATGATTTTTTAAAAATCGGAATGAACAGTGATGTTTTGATAAACATTTTGGTTTTGGTTGTTGGGGGGGTGGTGGGAGTGTGTGGGGGAGTGGGGAGTGGGGGGCGGGTAAAACCTAACATTGATTTGAAGCAAGTTAAAAGATTTTGCAAACTACTTTTATACTCCTTGGTGAATTTTATATTTTTATTTTTAAAAGGATTTGATGATATATTATTGATTTTAAGTTTTGTAAAATATATATAATTAATTTAATTTAAAAACAATAATAATTATCTTAACTTATATATCAAATGATAAATATTCAATTAACGATTGTCAAGTAGATGGGTTTATAATGTAATGAATGATTTATTAGTTTAAAAATTATATCAAATTATTTTAGATGTATAATTTTGAAATAAATTTTATATGTGTATCATTATCTTAATTTAAAATATATTTTATAAAATATAAATTGTGAGAGTATATCCTTATTCTTAGTTTCTGTTAACTAACAGGAATGCCTTGCATACATTTTTCATTAAATTGGCTATCAAACGATAGCAAGTGATTGTTCTAGGAGTACTTGTTACAAATATAATTTAAAATAAATTATTCTTTTGTTAGGATAGTTTTAGGGGACTCTATTTTGGATTTATATTAGTTAGAAAGGACAATTTCATATATAACGAATTAAAAATTAAGGTTTGATTTGTTAATATTTGTAAAATATTATTTTTATTTTTTAAAGCATATATTTATTAATATATTTAAATTAATATCAATTACATATTATTTTTAAAATTTAATACAATTTAAAAAAATTAAATATTTTTTTAAATTTTAAAAACTTTAAAGCACACAAACAAACAAAAACTATCCTAGATATTCTTATAATCTCAAAAAAAAAAAAACTCATTATAATACCGAGGACGGTCAGTTGCCCGAATCACAGTTTAACAAAGCCTCTTTCTTCTTCTTCTAGGCTCATGGTCAGGGTTAGGTTTCAACTTGGGAGTCAGGTTCAGTTCTCGCTTGTTTGCCTATTCCCACCATCCATGGACAGGTTACACCCGATTGGTCCACTCGTCTCGAATACCTTCTCGCCGAAAGCTCAAATCGTTTATATATACACGAATGTTGAGGGAACGGCGGGAGGCAAGGGAAGGTGAGCGATGGTTTAGACGACAGAGTGTTGTTGCAGGTTAGGATTTTATGGTTTGTGTTTATTTATTTATTTAATTTTTTATGTTTCTTGGACATATAGTTTTTTTATATAATGTAAAATTGAAGAATTGGATTTGAAGATTGATTAGCCTTCAACGATGTGGTGGAATGCGTCTGCTTTTGCATTGTTTTTATTCTAATTGAAGCATCTATCTTGATATGTTTGAAAATAGAGGGTCAGAAGATGGTAGGGGTGGCAATTTGGGTCACGACACGTGAACACGATACGAACACACACGAACACAATACACGATTAATAAATGGGTCGAATTCGTGTTGAAGGTATTCAATATGTCAATCCATTAGTGACACGAATTGTTAAACATATCTTATCAATCCTTAATATATAAACTTATTTAATGATATAATATATATTATAAAACTGAAAATTTTATATTATAAAGTAAATTAATTTACATAATAGTAAATTATGATGATTTTAATAATTTTTTATACTAACAATTATTTATATTCTAAAATTAATTTTAATTGATATTAATATATATATAATATGATATATTATGCATAATTAGATTAAACAATTGAGCAAATTATGTGAATTAAGTATGGCACGATTACGACACGTGAGTGATATGTTTAATAACCATGTCAAATCCGTGTTTCATCTCTCGACACAAATAATTAAATAGATCGACACGCATGACACGAATTGCCATCCCTAGAAGATGGCTTGATATAAAGTTTTATATTCTCCAAGTAATTTCATGTATCAGTTCAGTTGATATAGATTCTTAATCAGCGGATCCCTATTTATTTGTTAAAGTCAGGGATTGTTCGCAATATTTTGTCGGCTAGGAATTGGTAAATTTCATAATGGCAGACCCTCTTGTATTTGTATTTAAATTTTCTTTTCAATAATGATCGGTAACTGTGGGGATTTTATATTTCTTTCACTACTCTTATCTTTTCCTTCGTTATTTGCTGCCTTGAAGCTTCGTAATGTTTGATTTAGCCGATTTTGCTTCAGAATCATATTGCCTTGAACAAATCTTAATCTTGTTGTTTGTGAGTTTGTCGCATACATTAAGAGGACTTTATATATTTCTTGCCTTTTTGAATTATAAATTCTATACAGGTCAGCTTCTCCCTTTGGTCGCCAATTCAAATGGTGGAGCTGAATATTCTCAACCATGGACAGAAGCAAGCAAAGTCTAAGATCTGAACAGGTTTTGGAGGTAAGTTCAAGGAGTTTGTTTTCAAGGTAGGATGAAAATGCAGAAGTTTTTTTTTTTTTTTTTTACTAGAAAATGTAATGGAGATGTGTTTGTTCTTATGTCAAGGTGGTAAATTATACTATATAGCTTTTCAACAAAGGCAATTACAGATTTTAAGAAGCGTTAATGGGAAACTCCAGATATGTAACTGAAGCTGATGGATGAATCTAAATCAAAGAAGAACTATTAATTTCTTTGGTCTTCCATCAATTGATAAGTCCGTCTCTGACACGACCCGCCCCTAGCTACACGGGTGAATCATGCCTAAAACTGTGGACTACTGGTTGTTTCTTAATTTTTGTCTTTCTTATGGAAAAATTTTGAAATAATTCTCATTACATCCACAATGAAATTTAAAAAAAAAAACACTTTCATTATTACAACCATAACATATCCTTGCACCATCACGTGGCTGGGCCTCCACATTTCCTAACTAGATCACGTTTTGCTTCCACCTTGGGGGTTGGGGGGGGGGGTGGTGTGGGGGTTGGGGGATGGGGGGATTTTAAAAAAGAAAGAAAAATAAAAACAAAGATGTGAGTATAAAATTCAGTGAGTGGGGATAAAAAAAAATGTATTTGTAAATAAATCTAAAAGAAATCATATTGTTATAAAATAAATATTTGCTTTATATAAAAAAAAAAGCCTTTATAATCTATACCTTTCATATTATCTAAAATGTCATAAAACTTTAAAATAAATAACTATTGAATGACTAAATTCATCAAAATACTAGTTATAGTTAAAACAATAAAATAATCATCTTTAATCGTATAATACGATGCTCTTGATGATCATGCTAAAATCATTGCTTAAGTTATTTACTATACAAAACATGATTTTCCTAAAAAATCTTCTTTCAAAAGAAACTTTTGTGAATCATGCTTCTTTTTAAAACTAACTCATATAAACATATTCAAAACTCTTTTCATTATACTAAACAAGTATCCCTAGAACTGTCTTATCCTGCCTGGTGAGATCTAACATCGCATAAGCAGAACTATCTGAATTTCCTCATACCTGGTGAGATCTACATCACGCAGGCAGAGCTATCTATACCTGGCGAGATATAACATCGCGCAGGCCTGCTATCTAGTCATACGCATGCGTAGAACTGCCCCCAAAGGGCTAAAGCGCCTAAATCACACGGCCCAAAGCCTCTATGTGTGTCTGAACGTGCCCCAAAGGACTCTATCTGTATCACTGTCTAAGTGATATGACTAATTGTCTGGATATCTGGGTACTAGCTTAGTATAACGTAACTACACTTTCTTATTTTCATTAAAAACTGATTTCATTTAAAAACTGTTTTATATGCTAAAATTTCTCTTCTCAAGCAATTTATCGAAATCTGAAAATTTTTATGCAAGCTAAAACTGAAAATATTTGTATTATTTGAGTTAATTCAAGACAATCATTTAAAAGAACATTTCTAAATACTTTAAGAAATCCTTGAGTCAAATGACTATGAAAACTTTAAATATCAATGCTTTCACTCTTTCTCTAAATTTACAAAATATAACTTTCTGAAAAACTAAAATGCAATTCAAATATAAAATCTGATTTTTCTTTTCTAAATGTTATATCTTTGTTCAAAACTAATTTTTAAAACTAAAATTCATGTCTACAACCAATTTGAAAACTAGCTTTGAAATATCTTAATAATTAAAAGTAATTATAACAAATGGGTCTATCTACCCTCAAGAAATACTATAGAAACTAACTCCAATTCTTCTAAATTCGCTAAAATTCTCAAAAATTCTATAAAATGCTAAATAAACATAATTAAGTAAATACTAAAACATATTTCTAGTTATCCAGAAAAATAAATCTTCTACTCTTTCTAAAACTTTCTAGAATATCCATGAAATAAAAACACTTTTCATCTCACTATAAACCATAATTTATATTTCTATCTCAAAATCTCATACATCATACTTTAACTCAAATCTTTTTGACTAATTCTAAATTTTTCATAATTCTGCATTCAGGTCCCTACAATTTCTGCAACAGCTTTCTAAATTTATAATTCAGCCCCTGCTTGGGCAGTTTTAAAATTCTGCATTGTCACCCCTACAGAATTTAAATTCTACTTTCCAAAATTTTTTCTTCTTAATTTGCTATTATTTTGAATATACAATCACTTAATATTTTGTTAACCAAAATCACCATTTCTTCAACATATGTATTTATTTAAGGAAAATAACTCAATACCTCAATTTCTATACTAATTCATTTAATTATACAATGTCTCTTTTCAATTTATAAACGAAAACTTTCTACTTTTCACCAACATATATATTCATGCAACAACTTTCACATTAAATTTTTTTTTGGCTCTTGTACTCAAAGTTATCGAAATAACAATTGCTATATATTCAAAAACTAATCTACTAGCACCACCCATAACCATCTCTTCTATCCAAAATCTAATACTTTACACACTCCTATTCCGAAAATACATAAATCATCATGATCTATTCTAAAAACTTTTAATATAACTCAATTAATTAAAGTAATAACTTAAATCATATGCAAAACTATAAATTTAATATACTTTAATATAATATAAAATTTTCAAAACATAATCCACTCACTAATTTTGTTGCACATCTCAGTTAGCTCGGATTTGATTCCAAAATCAACATTCCGCCTATCCGGTCACATTCTTCAATAAAGAATTAATCCTTCCTCGTCCTAACATCATAAAAGAGCTCATCACATCATATTCAATTAGTAAGCAACTTGAATATTTAAAATTCTCAATATCCAACTTCATATCTTAATCCAATCAATCCTAATTAACTCCATTTTTAAACTTCTTAAACAGAACAGTTCTTGTTCTCTGATTTTTAATAAATAATTGACTTGTCAGAATGGTCTAAAATTTTATATAAACCTTATACACATACATATCTAATGACATATAAAATTTTATGGTATTCCAAGTTCATCAACTACCTTAAAATCTTCATCTTTCCAGATACAAAGATTCTGTAAATTCATTTCTAGAACTGACCTCTCCCTTTTCCAAAATACATGATAATTCGTAATAAATTTGTAAAATCACAAAACACTCCAGAATTAAACTAGACATATATACAAACTCATACCCCAAATTTCATAATTTTTGAAGACTTCTAGATACCTCAAATAACTTACCCAAAACTGATTTTCTGCAGAAACATTAAATTTCCAGTAGTTAACAGTAAACTTCGAAAATTTATATAAAATTGCATACTCAACATTTTTTAGTGAATCTAACTTTAAACAAATCCTTATGATGTTATTTTAACATATATAAATTTGAAAATCAGATTTAAAGCCAATAAATTACACAAATTTTTGGAATTAGTACTGTTCACAGAACCCTAAATTTCCATAATTTTCATCAAAACTTAAAATTCCCTAAAACAAATTCCATAAAAATCAAGAAGAGTGTGAAATACCTTCAATAATACTTCCAATTTCATCATTGTTCTTCCTTCTCTCTCTATCTTCTCTCTCTAAAAATTCTAAAACATCCAAATATCTCCTTAAATTTCTATTTTCTTGCATGAAATACACAAAAATACTTAATATAGTCTTGGAATTATAAAAATTACCTTGGTTTTCATCTCAAACAGCCCCAATTTAGCTTCTTCCCCCTTTTTTCTCTTCAGCCGTTACCCCTCTCCATTTTTCTGGAATTCTCCTCTTTTTCTTCTTTCTTTTTTTTCTGTCTTATAATGAATTAAAATGAAGGGGAAGTGGGTTGGGCTCTAGGTGATGGGCTGATTATAAAAAAATCAGTCGGGCTTGGGTTTCTGTAATTAGCCCAAAAAAAATGGGCTGTTTCAATACTACCTCCTCAAAAAAATTTTGTCCTCGAAATTTCGAAAGGTCCAAAATACTCAAGTCATAAAACATACTCATGTGATGCTAATTAGCATCTATTATATATGTAACAACATTCTGAGAACCATGTAACGCGACTCTTCTTTTTTTTTTTTTTTTATTCACTACCAAGAATTATTTCAATAAGCTACAACCTTGATTTCTCACAAAAGAAGAATTAGTCTCTGATTGACGCAAGAATATTTTACCTTCCACATGAATCAACATTTGTCTCCAGGTTAGGAAAACAAATTCCGAATTCTTTTGACTTTTGAATGTAACAACTTCTTGCTTAACTTCTTTCATATATATTTTTACTTCTTAAAATCAATTAATGAGTTGCCAAATTTGCATGACGTACCCTAATTATGGCTATCCTTAGGATCCCGACGCTCCAAAGGAAAGCAATAACCAGGATAAGTCATTTCTAAAGGCAAACTCTTTATACTTCTACTACACAAACTTGATAAAGCACTTGTGAGAATCTACATGATTCCAGAACTTGTATAAAAGACCATGGATGCATCTATGAAAAACAAGTCAATAAAAAAAATATGACAGAATGTCCTTTGCCTTTCAAACTTAACCAACTTACAAATCATTTAAAATAATAATAATAACATCATCAACAACAATATGTCCCATATGTATTTCCATCAACTCAACTTTTTCGTGGACTCTTGTCCTCATCTCAACTCAATCACCATAGACTTCTAACATAATATCATTAGCCTCACATCTTTAAATGCTTCGTTCATCATAAAACCCAACAATAATAATTCAACTTCTGCTAATATCTATTATTGCAAAACATATTGTACGCCCAGTCATAACCATAAGTTGAATCAAATAATCGTGTTGAAATCTATACAAGATAAAGAGTCCACTTGCATACCATAATGTATACAAATACATATAGTTCCCTTGGCACATTGTCAAATATAAATACATGCATATATTAAAATAACACTTGGATATCTAACTATACCTCATAGACCTCTTCTTCATATAATTAATATGAAAACGTCATAACTTATAACCATACAAATCACTTCTTTTCAAAACTATCTCACATGATTCAAAATCTTAGTTAGGTTATGACAATCATATAGTTCTACTTTCATAACTAAGCGAAGCCAATCTTATATTTTCTTATTGAGCCACTTAAATCCTTCTATACTACACTTATTTCTCTTGTAAGATGCTTGTCCATATATATCACATAAGTTGGACTAAAGCTATAATGACTCACTTCTGACAATATACCAAGAGCATAAATTCTAGGCTCCACAAAATTACTTCCACGCCCTCTAAAATCTTGATCATTATCTCATTAGTAATAAAATCAATATTGAATACTTCATCTTCACTAATATAAAATTTTTTTTTCCATCATTTCACACTACTATGTAAAGATATGCTCTAGGTAGTATGTCATTATCATTCAAGGCATGCTCATCTCAACTTACTACTCTCAAACCTCAGTGCTTCAAAGTAAAAGCTTCAATCATCTTATGTCATCATATACTACATATCATACATAACTCAATTATCATATAAATCATCCAAGCAATTAATAAGTTTCTAAATTTCTCCTCAGTATATTTTGCAGTCTAAAATAGCATATACCATGTAATTCTTCATATTACAATTATCATAACTCAATTCTTCATATAATCTCAATTTTCATACGAAAATCATCACAATTCATAGCACTAACATAACTCAAAAATTAAGCTACACATAAATCCTCTAATCCACAATGCTTGATAAAAGTATCTAGCCTTATATCAAATATTTCCGTTCAAATCTTAACAACTCAAAATACTAACATAAAACAAACAACTACATCGTAAAACAATTAAGTAAGCAATAAATTCTAAGATAAGTATGTAACGGCATAACTAATTCATAACTAACTAATCTCTCTTTGAGCTACTAGGGCTAAGCCAATTCATTTCTCCAACTATGTTCTTATGAGGTTGCCACGTCTAAGTTTGATGGTGCGTCCACAGACAACTATATCTTTCCAAAGCTTCTATCTGATATAGTAGAAGTCTACAGAATCCTAACCATGCTCTGATACCAAATTGACACAACCCGCCCCTAGCTACACGAGTGAATCATGCCTAAAACTATGGACTACTGGTTGTTTCTTAATTCTTGTCTTTCTTATGGAAAAATTTTGAAATAATTCTCATTACATCCACAAATGAAATTTAAAAAAAAAAACAATTTCATTATTACAACCTTAACATATCCTTGCACCATCACGTGGCTGGGCCTCCACATTTCCTAACTAGATCACGTTTTGCTTTCACCCTCCAGGGGGGGGGTGGGTGGAGGAATTTTAAAAAAGAAAGAAAAATAAAAACAAAGATATGAGTATAAAACTCAGTGAGTGGGGATAAAAAAAATGTATTTGTAAATAAATCCAAAAGAAATCATATTGTTATAAAATAAATATTTGCTTTATATAAAAAAAAAGTCTTTATAATCTATACCTTTCATATCATCTAAAATGTCATAAAACTTTAAAATAAATAACTATTGAATGACTAAATTCATCAAAATACTAGTTATAGTTAAAACAATAAAATAATCATCTTTAATCGTATAATACGATGCTCTTGATGATCATGCTAAAATTATTGCTTCAGTTATTTACTATGCAAAACATGATTTTCTTAAAAATCTTCTTTCAAAAGAAACTTTTGTGAATCATGCTTCTTTTTAAAATTTATTCATATAAACATATTCAAAACTCTTTTCATTATACTAAACAAGTACCCCTAGAACTGTCTTATCCTGCCTGACGAGATCTAACATCGCATAGGCAGAATTATCTGAATTTCCTCATACCTGGTGAGATCTACATCACGCAGGCAGAGCTATCTATACCTGGCGAGATCTAACATCGCGCAGGCCTGCAATCTAGTCATACGCATGCGTAGAACTGCCCCCAAAGGGCTAAAGCGCCTAGATCACACGGCCCAAAGCCTCTATATGTGTCTGAACGTGCCCCAAAGGCCTCTATCTGTATCACTGTCTAAATAATATGACTAATTATCTGGATATCTGGGTACTAGCTTAGTATAACATAACTACACTTTCTTATTTTCATTAAAAATTGATTTCATTTAAAAACTGCTTTATATGCTAAAATTTCTCTTCTCAAGCAATTTATCGAAATCTGAAAATTTTTATGCAAGCTAAAACTGAAAATATTTGTATTATTTGAGTTAATTCAAGACAATCATTTAAAAGAACATTTCTAAATACTTTAAGAAATCCTTGAGTCAAATGACTATGAAAACTTTAAATATCAATGCTTTCACTCTTTCTCTAAATTTACAAAATATAACTTTCTGAATAACTAAAATGCAATTCAAATACAAAATCTGATTTTTCTTTTCTAAATGTTATATCTTTGTTCAAAACTAATTTTTAAAACTAAAATTCATGTCTACAACCAATTTAAAAACTAACTTTGAAATATCTTAATAATTAAAAGTAATTATAACAAATGGGTCTATCTACCATAAAGAAATACTATAGAAACTAACTCCAATTCTTCTAAATTCGCTAAAATTCTCAAAAATTCTATAAAATACTAAATAAACATAATTAAGTAAATACTAAAACATATTTCTAGTTATCCAGAAAAATAAATCTTCTACTCTTTCTAAAACTTTCTAGAATATCCATGAAATAAAAACACTTTTCATCTCACTATAAACCATAATTTATATTTCTATCTCAAAATCTCATACATCATACTTTAACTCAAATCTTTTTGACTAATTCTAAATTTTTCATAATTCTGCATTCAGGTCCCTACAATTTCTGGAACAGCTTTCTAAATTTGTAATTCAGCCCCTGCTTGGGCAGTTTTAAAATTATGCATTTTCACCCCTGCAGAATTTAAATTCTACTTTCCAAAATTTTTTCTTCTTAATTTGCTATTATTTTGAATATACAATCACTTAATATTTTGTTAACCAAAATCACCATTTCTTCAACATATGTATTTATTTAAAGAAAATAACTCAATACCTCAATTTCTATACTAATTCATTTAATTATACAATGTCTCTTTTCAATTTATAAACAAAAGCTTTCTACTTTTCACCAACATATATATTCATGCTACAACTTTCACATTAAATTTTTTTTTCTCTTGTACTCAAACTTATCGAAATAACAATTGCTATATATTCAAAAACTAATCTACTAGCGCCACCCATAACCATCTCTTCTATCCAAAATCTAATACTTTACACACTTCTATTCCGAAAATACATAAATCATCATGATCTATTCTAAAAACTTTTAATATAACTCAATTAATTAAACTAATAACTTAAATCATATGCAAAACTATAAATTTAATACACTTTAATATAATATAAAATTTTCAAAACATAATCCACTCACTAATTTTGTTACACATCTCGGTTAGCTCGGATTTAATTTCAAAATCAACATTCCGCCTATCCGGCCACATTCTTCAACAAAGAATTAATCCTTCCTTGTTCTAACATCATAAAAGAGCTCATCACATCATATTCAATTAGTAAGCAACTTGAATATTTAAAATTCTCAATATCCAACTTCATATCTTAATCCAATCAATACTAATTAACTCCATTTTCAAACTTCTTAAACAGAACAGTTCTTGTTCTCTGATTTTTAATAAATAATTGACTTGTCAGAATGGTCTAAAATTTTATACAAACCTTATACACATATATATCTAATGACATATAAAATTTTATAGTATTCCAAGTTCATTAACTACCTCAAAATCTTCATCTTTCCAGATACAAAAATTCTGTAAATTCATTTCCAGAACTGACCTCTCCATTTTCCAAAATATATGATAATTCGTAATAAATTTGTAAAATCACAAAACTCTCCAGAATTAAACTAGACATATATACGAACTGATACCCCAAATTTCATAATTTTTGAAGACTTCTAGATACCTCAAATAACTTACCCAAAACTGATTTTCTGCAGAAACATTGAATTTCCAGTAGTGAACAGTAAACTTCGAAAATTTATATAAAATTGCATACTCAACATTTTTTAGTGAATCCAACTTTAAACAAATCCTTATGATGTCTATTTTAACATATATAAATTTAAAAATCAGATTTAAAGCCAATAAATTACACAAATTTTCGGAATTGGTACTATTCACAGAACCTTAAATTTCCATAATTATCATCAAAACTTAAAATTCCCTAAAACAAATTCCATAAAAATCAAGAAGAGTGTGAAATACCTTCAATAATACTTCCAATTTCATCATTGTTCTTCCTTCTCTCTCTATCTTCTCTATCTAAAAATTCTAAAACATCCAAATATCTCTTTAAATTTCTATTTTCTTGCATGAAATACACAAAAATACTTAATATAGTCTTAGGATTATAAAAATTACCTTGGTTTTCATCTCAAACAGCCCCAATTTAGCTTCTTCCCCCTTTTTTCTCTTCAGCCGTCACCCCTCTCCATTTTTATGGAATTCTCCTCTTTTTCTTCTTTCTTTTTTTTCTGCCTTATAATTAATTAAAATGAAGGGGAAGTGGGCTGGGCTATAGGTGAGGGCTGATTATCAAAAAATCAGTTGGGCTTAGGTTTCTGTAATTAGCCCAAAAAAAATGGGCTGTTTCAGTCTCTGCTTCACCTGATGCTAACGTAGAGCATGAACATGCCGGAATGTTTGAGGAAAACAATGTCGGTACTACAGAAGTGGATTTAGAACTCAAATTATAAGCTCTTTAATGTTAAGTCCTTTAGCTGCTTTATATTTGTCTTTTTATGAACAAATCTTAATTTTGTTTGTTTGCGATTGTCTCATACATTAAAAGGACTTTCTCTATTGCTTGCCGTTCTGAATTTTATTTGTTATGCAGGTCATATCCTTTTTTCGGTCAAATTAATTCTTATCGTACGTGCCGGTTTCGCCCAAGGCCATTTCGAATTGTGGAGTTAAATATTCCCATCCCTGGACAGAAGTAAGCAATGTCTACGGTTTGAACAGTTTCTGAACGTAAGTGCAATGGGCTTGTTTTCAAGGTAGGATGAAAACAGTTTATATCTACAATAAAAACAGTTTATATCTACAATAATATATTGTATTGCAATGCCCTTTAAACCAACATTGATGGGCTGATACTGGAACAATAATTTTCTCTTGCTATGAAGTGGGAAGTTATGAGATTTGCTGCAAATTCATAATTTAACCAATATGGCATTTTTATTTGTCAATGTACTTAAGCTGTGTGATTTGCCTTAAAATTTTGCATTACTTTGTTATGTTACATTTACTAGAGCCTCTTATTCTCGTTCTTGTCTTATCTTCATTTTGTAGGATCGAATGATGGCATAGCCTTGAGGTAATTTAAGGACAAAATTCAAGCCAGGTTTATTGTGGATATCTAGGCATCTAGGGTCGAGGAAGGATGTGGTTAGCTGCAAATCGTATTTAGAATAATCATCAATTTGAAGAATCTCCACGTAGGTTACCCTTTTGAATGTTTCTAACATGACATTGTATGTTAATCATTTTGTGGGTATTGATGGTGCATTGCTTCCAATTATATTTCAAAATTGGCAAACATTGGCGTTAGCAATGTTGGTATCAATTAATTTTTCTTTAAAGTTAGTTTAACTTTTAAAAATATGTCTTTCAATTTTACATATTCTTACAAAATAATTTTTGTATCCATATTCTTCTTTCAGCTATTTATTAATAAGTTATAGTATACGAGTATAGGGGCAAACATATAAAATATTAATTAGCTTAGCATTTAGATTTAGATTTGACTTTTAATAATTTAAATAATTGTGTGGTTGATTGGTTGTGCTTTCATCATTTTTTTTCCTTTAAATTTAAATTTATCATTAGTTTTTAATTTATTTGTATTAATTGATTTAAATAAAGGAATTATCTGTATAGTATTAATTTATGGTTTTGAATGTAGATGATATAATGATGATGGACAAAAACGAGGCCAATTAATGTATAAATACTTGGGATATATAATGTGTACTAATTAATAAGTGATTTTTTCTGTAGTAATTGTCTAATTTAATTAGACCTAATATCGAACATAAGAAATCAAAGGGTTTTTTCATCGTTAAAATAAATAAATTAAATTTTCACTTCCATCGGTTTATTGTGCATGGGAATTATAAATAGTAAGTATAGTTTATATAATTTAATCAATTAATCAATATTACATAATATTAAAATAAATTGAGCACGAAACTTAACATGATATAAAATTTCAAGAACTAACAGGTCCAATACGAGGAGAACAGTGATGTTAGATTTGTAATTTTTATATATTCTAAATTCTTCAACTTATTATAGTAGTGTACATGATAAAATTCTAATGGAGGTATAATTTTTTTAATTCTTTTTTTGTTTTTTCTTTTTTCAATGAATTTTTATCATATAAGTTATCATGTCAGATTGTAAGATGTCATATTATAGAATTTAGATTATATGAAGATTGTAAAGCTATCCCAACTTATTGAAGATTGTAACTAAAAATTGATCAAGAAATTGGAAGAGGCCACAGGGATTCTTGAAGATAAAAATGTTGGTGATTTTATCTTTTTTTCTTATTAAAAATAATAAATAAAAGGTTATGACTTACTACGTCAGGCTTTTACTTACGTGGTTAGGCTTTTAGTTGAATAATCTGTTCTCGTTATAAACTCAAAACTCTCCACTAACCTAAAAAAAAAAAAAAAAAAAAAAAAATCTAAGCAAAGAGGATAAGAACCCAATATATATAATATATGCAAAAAAAGAAAAAAAAAAAGGTGTATGTCGTAATAAATTATAAAGAGTTGGATATTGTCACCCCAAGTAGATCAGGGCCATCCAGTTGTTCATTTAGGATTTTGTTACATCTTTTGAATCTTCACCAAACATTTAAAAATAGGAGATTAGATATTATGGGCGGCGAAGGGCATCTAAGCCTATAGAAATGCCAAACTATTTTTCATTTGTATTTTGCGCCAATAAATGAAAAGCCTTTTTATCTTTAACCACTCGTCCCCATCTTCTCTCCACTCATCTGGCTTCAATCTTTCAAGTTCTCCCTTGCCTTTTAACTGCACGGCCCCATATCCATCATTTCAAGTTCTCTTTTTGACCTTTCCCATTTTTTCTTTCCAGTACATTCAAGTCATCATTTATGTGTTACATTATCATCTATTATCCTATTATTCATCATAATGCGTTATTAGCAACAAAAACTTTATTAAAATTTTATTAGTGTGTTTTATTGATTTGATTATTTATTTATTTTTTTTATATGTTATATTATTTAATTGATTATTTAATAAGTATATTTGTGAAATTAGATTTTTCATATCAAAAAATAAAATTAATCTATTATTTTCTTTTCTTTTGTTATTATTTCTATGTGATATAGGAAAAAATGAGAAGAAATAAGTCTGATGTAGGACAGTAAGTGTTTACTTGTTTAATTATATACATATCTAAGAAAGTGTTGTAAAAAAAAATATAAGTCTAAAGAGATAAATTTTAAAGGAGGTTTTGTCTCCACTAGCCTTTCCTAGAAACTTATCTGATGTATTTAATTATATAAACATTCATTTCTAATTTGGGTTATTATTCACTTTGAAATATTGAGAAGATGTCAAGCCTAGCAAGTCTCCAATTTGCAGCTTTTGTTGGGAGAGGAAAAAAATATCTACAATGGGCTAGAAGTGCGAAGAGCCATTTACAGGAAATAATCTTGAAGACACAATCAAGGAAGGAAACCATACTTCTTTACAAAATAAAGCAAAGGCTTTGAATTTTCTTCTCCATCATTTAGACAAGAATTTACAAGTCGAATGTCTCGATGAAGAAGACCCATTAATTTTGTGAAATAGCCGAACTAAGAGATTTTATTACCAGATACATGTTGTGCTTCTTGAAGCTAAACAAGATTGACGCAACATGCGATTTCAAGACTTGAAGACAGTAGTTGAATACAACTCAATACTTTTCAATATTACTTCATAGTTGAAGTTTTGTAGTCAAAAAATAACTAATGTAGACAAGATCAACAAGACTCTGATAACATTTTTCTCTTGAAATAGTATTCTACAACAAATAAATCGAGAGTGACATTTTAAGGAATACTCAAATTTGATCAAGTGCCCTTTAGGTGTTAAAGGGAATAAAGAGATCTTATTGTAGAATCATCAATCATGTCCAACTAGTTCACTACCAATTCCAGAGGAGAATAGCTACATTTATAGAAATGATTATCGGAATAAAAGAAGTAAACAAGGGCGAAGGAATAGGTCAAGAGGTGGCCGCAAATCTTTTGACAATAGAGATAATAAGGATGACGATCAAAGGAAAGAAGATCCTGAAAGTAAAAAAAGGCAGAAGAAAAAGACATTTTACGGCTAATAAAGACATCTATTATAGATCTGGTACAAAAAGTTATTGGACTCGAAATTTGTCATACATCTCAACACTTAGTAGACTTTTACCAAGCAACTAAAGAGAATAAAGGAAAGGAACACTAGTAGAAAAATAGGATACAACAACATGGCTTTTGCAACGTGCATTGATTGCACGTTGCAATAGCCCTCTTTTGGCAACATGCGCTCTATGCACATTGCGAAAAGTGATTTTCAGCAACATGCAACATATGCATGTTGCTAAAAGACTCTATCGCAACGTGCATTTTCTGCACGTTGCGAAAAGTGTTGAATTTAGCAACGTGCACATGCTGCACGTTGCGAAAAGTTTTGCTCTTATGAATTTATTTTTTTAATTAAATATTGAAGTCAAGAAAATGTAATTTTTATATTAGTAACTAAAAAAAGTCTTCTTAAATTATTAAAAGATAATTAAAATTACTTTGAATTTTAAATATAATGGAAAATTATTTTAAATGTTATGGAAAATTACAGTAATTGAGTAATTTCATATTTTGAAATTAAATAAAATTTAAAATAGAATAATATTAATTAAATAATATAATTTTATGTTTAAATATAAATTTAAAAATTTTTAACAATTTTAAATAAAAAGAAAATATTATTTTCTATATAAAATAATGAATTTTTAAATATAATTTTTTTAATGTAGAAATTGTATAAAATAAAATAAATTATTTTACAATGAAATCACATCATATATTTTTTTGTAAAATTAAGAAAGTAAAAATATCAAATTAAATTTTATTTTGAAATAATATAACTAGTACAAGGAAGAAAAGGACATACTTAATTACTTATCCTAAACTTTTTTATCAAAAAAAGGGACAACTATTTATAATACAAAAATTACTAAAACTGTGTCGTTTTGATAACTTTTTTTTCTAAAGAAATAGTCAAAACGACGTCGTTTTGGCTAAAAATAGGGCTAAAAAAATATTAGGACTTAAATGACATTATTAGGGGCGATTGTGATAAGCTTGGATATATTAGGACATCCTGGAAATTTTGTTAACCTATATAATGAAAATTTTTTTGCCCTAAATCACCCAAACGCCTCCTCCATCCTCTCTATCTCTCGTTGGCCGTTGTTGTGTTGCTGAGAAGCCTGAGAAGTGAGATCCCTAACCCTAGCAACCATCACTCCTTAGCCATTCGCACTTCTCACTGCCACACTCTTTCGTTACTCATAGTCGGCCCTCCTCCATGACTCCAGAATCGCAGCCACTCTACTCGCGGTCTTGGCCCTCCTTCTCAGCTCCGCTCTCGCGTCACTGTACCTGCACTGCCAGATCGCCTCTACTCTACAGCTCCAACAGCTCAGCCTTCTCCAACGTCTCAATACCTGCACGACAACACGAGAGATATATATGTGGTGAGCAGCATTTATATTTCATTCAAATCAGACCATTAACATTCAAAGGCTTGCATATAGATATTACATGTTTGATAGATTGGCACGATAAGGTGTTTACTGTCTCTAATCTTTTCAACTTTTTGCTGGCTTTCACTTTGCTATGCCGTATGCCATGGTATTGTGTTGACGATGGAATTTGTGTATGCGTTGTGGTTTGGAGATTTTCGTTTTGGGAGATATGATAAATTAGCTTCGATTTTTTCTTTTTTTGTGTCTGGTTTTAGAACTTTGATTTGTACGTAAGGGATAAAGATCAATTTGTCGTTGCATGAAAGTTCATGATAAAGGAATTACATTGATTGATTATGCAAATCAAATTTATTTGTAAGGCTGTAATATGAATTACATTGATTTTAATAGTTTAAAGGTCAATTATGCTCTAACCCAAAGAAAAAACAGAGATAAGAAATTAATTATTATTTGTAATGTTATATCAAAATAAATGCAATTGGTTTTTGGTATCTGCATGCCACTAAATTTAATGTCCTTCACTTCTAATGAAGGTTATGAATTTAATATTTGTCGTATTTATGGCTTATTATTATTATTATACACATATTAAATCATCAGGGCTTATAAAGTAATGTACTATTTCTTTTAAAAAAATTGCTATGCCAACAACTTTAATATAATATTATTATCATCACTTCTATAATTTATATTTATGTCACTCATAAGACAAGAATAGGACAATTTACCATAGCATTATCAAATTAATATTTGCCTTGTATTATATAATGCAGAAACTTTTGAATGGAGCTCTTTTTCAGACGTTTTGAGCTTGTATTCTAATGAGATGGATAGAATCCGCTATGGCTTCTGAGAAGTTTGCACTAAAGCACAAATGGTAATAAGTTTTTCATGTGCACAGTTCTTGTTGTTGGAGGGGAAACTATGTATAGTGCATGTATAATCAGTTCTCGCATCAATTTGACTTGTAATATTATACTGTACTTTATGCAAGATTTGTTGGTGTTTGCTTGATAAAATATCTATGAAATTGCTTCAAAAAGATGAGAGTAGAAGATGAAATTATTGGAAGATTATGGAAGAGTTGTTTCAAGTGTATCGGCTCCAAAATATGTGATGCCCTAGAATTTAATTGTATAGTGTTTTTTATTTAGTTATTTTAAGTTATTTAGGATTATTTTTTGTAAACAAGTACTTGCGTTTCGAAAATTCTGTAATAATATTTTTGTTAATATGAATGAGTATTTTGATGTTATATTTAATATTGAATTTTTGTGAGTTCATTTGTACAGTAACTGGTAAAATTATAAATGCTATAGGTACTACAAATTAAAAAATATAAATATAAATATTTCTAAAAAAATTAGTCAATGGGTTAGCATTTTTGGCAACGTGCATTACACGTTGCTAAAAGGTGTTCTGCAGCATGTAATATAGTCTTTCACAACGTGCATTGCACGTTACAGAAAGTAAGGGACTTTCAGCAACAGTTAGAATAGTAACGTGCGCCTACACGTTGCGAAAGCCCTTGCACGTTGCCGTAGGGCATTTTTCTACTAGTGGAAGTTAAGATAAACCTTTTAGAAAATTTTAACCAAGCCAATACCACTCATCTTAACTATACAAACTTTTTCCAATATTAAGATTGAAGTATAGAGCAATAGGAAAATTTTTTGGTTTGTTTTTTGTTTATGCCTTTTATATTTTGTTATCTTTTGTAAGAAACAAAACCAGCAACTAAAAATTTGTTGATTTTATTGGTCAACGTATGGATAACCTCATCTAACTATTATGTCAAGTGGCAGGTTTTTCTCTTATAAAGAGAAATCGAATTTCATAGTCTCTCAAAGTTGATACAAGCTCTCAGTTAAGCCTTTTATTGCCTTAGAGAGGTTAACGTACTTTTTCTCCTAATAGAGACAAAATCTAGTCCTAGTAGAGGCTTAAAAGTACTATATCTTAGTAGAGATAGAAAAAGGTTAAAACTCTTCAGAAGCTAACATCCTTTAATTGATATATGGAGGTGAAATGATTATCCGTTATCAATGATGCAACTGGAAGAAATGCAATTTTAGTTGAGTTGGCTTTTGTTTAAGAACACAGAGGCGCTTGAATAAAGCTTAACTATTGTTATAAAGTTTCCATAGAAATTTGAAATTGATGTATTATATGTTATTGCATATTACTTGTCAATTTTGAACAACTAGATATGCATTTTATTAAGCTTGTGATTACATACTAATTTTGTGTATTATATATTGATATTTGTAAAAAAATCTTTGGTGGATCGAGCATAATTAATCTCTAAACTATCAAGGGGAGTACTTATTAGAGAAATACTCATCGAAGAGAGTTTTTTGAATATTTATGTTCATTGTACTCTTTTTTCTTAGTCAAATTTTTTTTACTAAGTTTTCCTAGCAATATTTTTAATGAGATAGTAGTAGCACATATAACACCACTTAAAATTTATTTTATATTTCTTTTCAAAAGTTTTTGTTCTCTTAGATTTTTTCTTAATAAAGTTAAATCTAATGTAATTATATTAATATGTAATTATCCTATGATAGTAAATTATCGAAAGGGGAGTGTTTTAATGAATTATAAGGAGTTAGATATTTTTATCCCAAATAGATTGGGGCCATCCAATTGTTGATTTAGGATTTGTCACATCTTTGTATGATTGTATCTTCACCATACATTGTAAACAAGAGATTGGATATCATGGACGTACTAGCCCACTCCTGATTCGTACTTTTGCACCAATAAGGGCAAAGCTCCTTTACCTGTAGCTACTCTTGTATCCACCTTCTCTCTGCTCATCTCGTCTCCATCTTCCAATCTCTCCTTTGTCTTTTTACTCCACGGCCCCACATCATCATTTCTTCAGTAGCTGTCCCCATAATAGCTCTCTTTACTGACAAGTTTCTCTATCTACCTTTTTAAATTTATTTACATATATATCTCTTTTTCATTTGTTCATTTGTACTTTTATTTAATCTTATAGTTAATTATTTATCCTGATTTTATGCAAATTCATATGGTTTGGCCTTCGAACATGTGTTTGTCCGGTAAGAAATGTTCATGGTTGGCGGCCACGAAAAAGCTTTGCTGTGAAATGGGTGAGAACTAGGATAAGCAGCGTAGGCGAAGAAGAAGAAGAAAAGGAAAGTGTAAATAACAAATTGTCCTGACAAGTTACAAGTTTTGTAACGTTTTTTTCCAAATCAGGCGTGCAAGTGTTCCTAAAAATATAGAAAAAATTGAAAAAATAGATAAAATTAGAGGTCCTTAGTGAAATATAGACACATCTTAAAAATTTTTGATGCTACAGACACTTTCTTTATAAAATGATTAAAATATCCTTTGAAATTCAATTTATTCTGAAACTCTTCATTTTCCTCTTCTCTCTACTTACCTCTTCTATTTCCATAATCATGTCTTATTTCCATAACCGTTTGTTGTTGTATAGCCTTTAATACACCTCGACACCGTCTGAAATGCAACAAGAGGAACGAGAAACGACCATCCTTTAAGGATAGAAGCAAGAGGACATAGAGAGAAACAAGAGCATTCAGTTCGGGTAAATTACTTCGTCGATTTTTTTTCTTTTTTTTTTATTTTTTTGTTTGTTTTATTGTTTGTTTGAAGTGATATTTGTCTTATGAAGAATGAAAATGACGTTTAGATTAGGCATAATCAAAAGAATAGAGCTGTACATAGGAAATTTACACATTTGAATTAATTAGGAATTTAGGCTAGATTTTAGAGATTTTGAATTTGGGATTTTAGTTTCAGATTAATTTTTGTACTTATTCTGTGTTTGTGAGGCTAAATGAAGTGTTTTTTTATTGATTTTTGGGTTTGATGTGGGTAAAAATGTTGAAAACTGACGCGTTTTGTCGTGACAAAGACGATGGCGAGTATCGGTCTTCGCTCGACACTCAACATAATGTGTCGAGTCCTATCAGATGCACAGACTGATACTCGCCATCAGGGTATTTTCGAAGACATCGAGTATCGATTTCGTGTAAACTGACATCTCGATGTTTCAAAACCATGTCTTCGACACTCGACATCATTGTAATTGGGAACGTCGATTGTTGGTTTTATGTAAAATGCCCTAGTGGCGAGTGTCGTTTGAAGCATCTGACAGAATTCGACACATTTCTTCGACGACCTATTTTCTCTTTCATCGAGTGTCGGTTTCATGTAACCTGACATATGGCGCACCAAAACCATGTCTTCGACACTCGATGACATGTAATTATGGCGTTGAGTGTAGGTTTCATGGGCTTCGAATGCCATTGTCGGTTAACGTGAAACTGATAATCGATGAAAGTGAAAAGACTTGCGTCGAGTGTTGAATGTCTGAGGTAACATATGTCGGTTGCAGGAATCCGACAGAAGTTTTTTCGGACACTCGATGGATTTCATCGAGCGTCGGTTTATCTATTTGAGTTCTATCGAGCGGGTCATGTTTCGTCGAGTTTTGTCGAGCATTATGACAGATCGCTTGTTTTAGCCTTGTTTTTTGCCTTTTTTCATCATATTTAACTATAAAGTACCTTTTTTTTGCAGGTTGAAGCAAATGGCAAATGAATTTGGACTCTCCTTCACCCTGAAGACTCCGTATGATGAGCACTACCATGCCATTATCACAAACTTAACAAGTTTGGACTGTATAGAATGGATTCGTGTGAAATTGAATGAGAGGCAACAAAATATATTTCGTAATACATGTTTTGGGTTTCTCCTAAACATTCGGGAGCTGTCCTTTCCATCTTAGTTGGTGCACAATATGCTTCAATAGGAGGTTAACACGATAGGATACGATGAAGAGATGTGGTTCCTTATTAAAGGCAAAAGTATGGTGTTTGAAGTACAATCTAGTTAAGAAATTTAATTTTTTAGCGTTGATGGTTGTTGTTTCTTTTTTTAACCATTAATGGCATCTTATGTTTTTTTTCTTCTTTGCAAGAAGGCTGATTCATTTTTCTACCCACGAGTTCGGTTTGATCACTGGTTTGAGATTTGCTACCCCGGTGCCACCAATACCGAATGTCTTAAATCCGTGCCGTTTGTTGGATACGTACTTTGGGGGTGAGGACATGGAGCTTAGGCATTTTTTTCGAGACTTCAGGCATTAAATGTGTCAGCTTTGTCAGACGAGGATCTTGTAAAGCTAACCTTGTATTACGTGCTCCAACAACTTTTCACGAGATGGGATCAACGCTGATATGTCTCCTGTAAGTGGTTGAATTTTGTCAACACATTAGATAGGTTTGAGAATTATCCATGAGTGACAATGTCTTATGATAAGACACTTAATGGGATGAAAAAAGCTTTGGATGGGAGGTTGTAAAAGTTTAAGAAGCGAGCCGAAGCGAAGAAGAAGAAGACGATAGGGAAAGGGAAGCATTTGGAGACATATAACTTAGAAGGGTGCCTCTACGTTATTCAGGTACATACTAAAAAATAAATGTTGGACGTGTTTATTAGTTTCTTTTAATTGCATTTTTAAATACCTATTGTCACTAAAAAACCCTTATGTTATTAAGGTTTGGTTGTACGAGGTCGTGCCGTACATTGGCGATACATATGGGCGGGCGAACGGGATGTTTGCAGAGAGGATATCGCGCTTGTTGAAGTGGGAGACACAAAAAACCTCGTCAGAGAACATCGTCAAACGCGATGTCATGTTGGTTAGGAGGCGGGTACGTCAGGTTCTACTGTTTATTTTTCCTGTTATTGGGCACAACGGTCACTATTTAATTTGATAGCTTATTTGTTGATGCAGGCTCGTCCACTCATCGTTTTGGAGCCATTTGAGACGGAGCATAGAACAGATTAGTATATTAGGCTTGCTGTAGTAGTTGGCATCTGGAGAAGTGCACATGTAGCATGGGCGGCATCTGTAGATATTCCTTTATTGCCTAATGAGAGGATTGAGCCACTTCCGACAGGGGATCTATCAGCTCCACCTCCTCTTGGTCAGAGTTCCTCTATTAGACCTAAGATCAGGCTAGTCATCAACACAGCTAGTCTTGCAGATGATCGTGTGTGGTCTCTGTGACCGGCTTCCCCCGTTAGTCCTACACCTCCAATATACGAGAGTCACGGTCATGAGGATCTATCAGGAACTCATCCTGCTGGACATAATTCCATCGATAGACCTGATGTGAGGGTAATCATGGACACATCCAATCCCCCCCATCAGTTTTGCGCCTATCACGTTCGACAACTATGGTCTTGGAGGCGATTAGATTCCTCCTTTGTCACGTGACCACCTACCATGACATTTCCTCTCCTGTATATGATGTCCCTTCAAGCTTGAAGGTATGTAATGAGAATTTTTATTCGTATACTTTTTTGTTTACATTACTGGTTGGTCGGTTTGTCATGGTGATTGTGAATAATGACATACAGGCGCAGCCTTTCCATGATGGGTTCGAGAGCACAGTTCTGTGCGAGCTTGTAAGACTCCGGGAGGAGATAACAATGTTAAAGGAGGAGAACAAGGACATGCGGGAGGAGATAGTACTTCTGTGGGAGGTTGTTGTGCTACTAGGTGGCCATTTTGGATACGCTGTCATGGTACGTCGCATAAGTTAATAAACGGATTTAATGATTGCTATGGTGTTACATCACTTAACCCGACATTCTGGTTTGCTGTAGTATAGGATTCGGATGACAGTTTGGGTGATGACAGTGAATCAGGAGGTAACAGAACCTAAACACATGGACATGAGTGTTCCTGCCGTCGATGCTACACCCACGGGTTTCGTTTCCCTCCGAGGGCGACGACTATTTCTGAGAAAGTATAAATGGAGCCCCTTCGTTAGTCCACTAGGTAGAAAGAGAACGAGAGTTGAGCCACATGAGAAGCCGTTGATGTTTTGCATCTACAGCCAGAGGCCCCGGTTGTTCAGTCAATAGAGGGTCCAATTATTCAGCCCGTCGAAAAGCCCACTTTAGAGCCTAGCGAGCCCGTGACACAAGATGCAAACAATGTATCCTATGGCGTCCTGTGGACTCGGGTTCCCCTATTTGACCCACATGCCCCCATGCTAGTTGTTGATTGTATCAACTTCGACATGTGGATGACTGACGAGTCAGGCGATATTGATTTAGGCGTCTGCGTAGCTGGTCGTGAGTTCTTCACCATATTGATGACACCGGCCTAATGGCTTGCATCTGAGGTTTGTTTCATTGCTTGTCGTCTCCTCCTGAATAATATACTATTTCAATATTTATTTATTACTATTACTACATGCAGCATATTGACAGCTACCTGTGGATGTTACGCTATAGAGCTCGTGATATGGGCACAGCTAGTGTCCAGAGTCTACTTTCTTGGACACCACTTTCTGAGTAAGTATTTGCAAAACATCTGAATTTATAGTTAATTTGTGATTCAATCATTATGCTAACCGTACTCATGAAATTGCAGTTAAAAGTACAATCATTGTGGATACTATACTCGGACAGACTGGATGAGATTAACTTGGTGAGCAAGGCAGATATTTTCCAGTTTCTCCTTGGGGAAATGCCCCTCGTTGGACGACTATGGGTCGATGTGGACAGGGTAAGGTAAGTCCATTTATATTCAATGTCTTAGTATGCGGTGTTTTAATCAAAACATTGTCCACGATTTTCATTTTCTCAATTTTATTTTCAATTGTATGTCTTTGTTATCATTGGCAGCGAACATTGGGTGACAGTCGAGGTGGATTTGAGTCGCCGTGTCATAGTCATATATGACTCATATTTTGCATACAATTCCATCGACACAGTGACAGATGCAGTCCAATGCTTAGCAAATTTGATGTCACGTATGGTGTCAATAGATGTTTACGGTCTTCCTGACTACCCTGCAACCCATACGACATTAAGCGTATCGAGGATTCGACTGAGGTGCCACAGCAGAAGGCTGGGGAAGGAGCATGCGGCGTGTACTGTTTGAAGTACATGGAGTTCTTAGCAGGGGGCATTCCTTTGTTTGACACTAAGGCATCCACAAACGAGACACTTCGAGAAAGAATGGCATTACAGCTTTAGGCTTATCGCGTTCGTCCACAGGCGGAGAAGGCCGTCTTAGCCACCACAAAGCCTGCCGATGTTGTGTCAACGGATGTTGAGCAGCAGCCCAGCACAACTCTACCATGATTTTGTGTCATGCATGGTAGACGTATTGTCCCATGGTTTTTTCCTACAGGTTACACATTTTTTGTAGTGATAAACATTTTTGTACATTTACAAATTTTTGTATAGTTCCACATTTTTGTAGATTTACAAATTGTTGTATACTTACACGTTTTGTATACTAGCACATTTTTTCCATGTATAAGGGTACGTACTTGTATAGTCAAGTGAAAAAGTCAGTATGAAAAAATGTAAATACTTATTATTTGTTCATCTTCATCTTCGTCGTCATCATCATCTTCATTATCATCATAATCATCGACCTCATCCTCATCCTCAACTATAGGTACATCTAACTTCTCCTCATCAATTTCATGCGGGTGGCTGAGCTTTTTGTGGTTCGTTTTATCTTTTGCACATCCAAAGCTTACATGTGATCGGTGTGTTTTGCCACACAGTTAACCACTCATTTAACATTGTCTTCCTCATGAACTTCACTGTTCTTATTATCATCTGAATCAAGAAAAATCTCTTATCCACAATTCTCCTTGTCACTTGCTTTCTTTTTAACCACACTCTTACCAATGTAAAACACCTCTTCCTCCTTGTCACTGGATTTCTTTTTAACCACACTCTTACCAATATAACACACCTCTTCCTCTTTGTCACTTTCTTTCTTTTTAACCACCCTCTTATCAACATGACACACCTCCACACGCATTTTCCCATGGCTTTCTTTTTACCCACATGCTTACCAATATAAGACAACTCTTCCTCCTCACTAGACGATTCCATATCCTCCAAAGAAGCAGAACATTCAGATTTCTCAACTCCATAGTCTTCATCGCTTGAATGGTCATTATCCTCCTCATTTGTAGACATCTCTGACTCATCAAACCACGAACTGAAATATTATTACCATCATCTCCACCCACAACATCCACATGAACTTCATTGTTCTCTTTCCCAAAATTCTCAAAACCTACATAACTCACATCTCTACCCAACACATCCGCATGAACTTCTTCTTTACTACCTATTGATTTACTATCACCAGGACAAGAAGACCTTAACTTCTCACTCCAACTAGCCTTTCCATCTGCTTAACGTCAACCTTGAGACTTGATTCATTATGACTAGCTGTTAGGGTTGGCAATGGGGCGGGTGGGTCTGGGGCGGCAGGTACCCAGCCCCGCCCCGCTCAACTATTTTTTGCCCCACACCGCCCCATTACCCCTATGTGGGGCGGGGCGGGGCAAAATAAATTTAAGCGGATCTAGACCCGTCCCGCCCCGCCCTGCCTCTAAATATTTACATTTTTATATTACACCCCTGTAATATTTACGTAGTTTACAATCTCGTCCCCCGATAATATTTACATATTTGCAAATAACTCCATTCTCAAATTTTCATCATATTATTTATAATTATGATCATTTTTAACATAATAAAAACAATATATCTTCAAACTAAAATCAAAATGGTTGTATATTATCATTTGATTTTATTAGTAATAATATTACATACTCTATTAGAAATAATGTTAAAAGTGAATTATTGCTTGTAAACTAATTAATTGACAAATTTTCAAATAGTTGATAATACAATTAAATAATTTTTCAATAGCATATTGATTTAATTTCAATATAATAATAGTAATAATATGATTGGTATATTCATATACCAATTAGTTAACATTATAAATATTTATGAAACATTAATAATTTAATTAATTAATTTAAATTACATCATATATTTAAGGTTATAAGATTATTTTTATCATTTTTCTATCTACATATTTAGAAAATAATATGTTGATTATATTAAATGTATACATTTTGAAAATAATCTTGCTAATATTGCAATAATTTAATTAGTACTTATTAATCTATATCAAGATTGTATATATTATACAAATTTAGTTACTATAAAATACAAATATTTAATTAGCATTAATTACTATTTGATTTTATTAGTAATAATGTTATATACTCTATTAGAAATAATGTTAAAAGTATATTATCACTTGTAAATTAGTTAACTGACAATTTTTCAAATAGTTGATAATATAATTAAATAATTTTTTAATAGCATGTTGATTTACTTTCAATGATTCAATTTAATAATAGTAATAATATGATTGGCATATACCAATTAATTAATATTATATATATTTATAAAATATTAATTAATTAATTAATTTAAATTACGATAAATCATATATTTAATGTTATAAGATTATTTTTATCATATTTCTAGTTACATATTTAAAAAATAATATATTGATTATATCAAAGGTATACATTTTGAAAATAATATTGTTAATATTGTAATAATTTAATTAGCACTTAATAATCTATATCAATATTGTATATATTATATAAATTTAGTTACTATAAAATATAAATATTTAATTACCATTAATTACCATTTAATTTTATTAGTAATAATGTTACATATTCTATTAGAAATAATGTTAAAAGTGTATTATTGCTTATAAATTAGTTAACTGGTAATTTTTCAAATAATTGATAATACAATTAAATAATTTTTCAATAGCATGTTGATTTAATTTCAATCTAATAATAATAATAATAATAATATGATTGGCATATACCAATTAATTAACATTATATATATGTATGAAACATTAATAAATTAATTAATTAATTTAAATTACGATAAATCATATATTTAATGTTATAAGATTATTTTTATCATATTTCTAGTTACATATTTAAAAAATAATATATTGATTATATTAAAGGTATACATTTTGAAAATAATATTGTTAATATTGTAATAATTTAATTAGTAGTTAATAATCTATATCAATGTTGTATATATTATATAAATTTAGTTACTATAAAATACAAATATTTGATTACCATTAATTACCATTTGATTTTATTAGTAATAATGTTAAAAGTGTATTATTGCTTGTAAATTAGTTAACTGACAATTTTTCAAATAATTGATAATACAATTAAATGATTTTTCAATAGCATGTTGATTTAATTTCAATCTAATAATAATAATAATATGATTGGCATATACCAATTAATTAACATTATATATATTTATGAAACATTAATAAATTAATTAATTAATTTCAATTACGATAAATCATATATTTAATGTTATAAGATTATTTTTATCATATTTCTAGTTACATATTTATAAAATAATATATTGATTATACTAAAGGTATACATTTTGAAAATAATATTGTTAATATTGTAATAATTTAATTAGTACTTAATAATCTATATTAAGATTGTATATATTATACAAATTTAATTACTATATAATACAAATATTTTATTTGGTCATTATAACATGGCTAAATTGATGTTAATATACTAAAAAATGTTAATTATTAATTAAAATGTAACTTTTGTTAAACTATTTACATTGTTTGTAAAATTATTAAGAATTCATATATATATATGAAAAATTTAATAAATATAACCTAAAAAATTATTTGACAATCCCAACAGTTTAAAAGTTTGTAAAAAAACCCCTATATCTTGTGGGGCGGGGTGGGTCAACAGGTCCAAGAGCTTTGCCCTGGACCCAGACCCGCCCCGGCCAGGGCAAAATTAGTTTGCCCCATACCCGCCCCAAAACTTGCCTCGTCCCGATTTTGCGAGGCACACCAGGGCCCTGGACCCGATGGGGCAAATTGCAAAGCCTACTGGCTGATAAACTTTTGCTTTTTTTCCCTCTCTGCCTCTTAATGTTCTCATGAATCTCCCTGTACATTAGGATAGTCCTGGAACGTGTTCTCTTGGCTATAGACGAAGTATAGTCCATCGTGCTTTCGCCAAAGCATGTTTCGCGTTTCATACATGAATGTTTATTTCATTAAGAAAGCATATAAATTCGTGTTTAATACATGAATGTTTTATACATTGACAAAGCACACAAATGAATGTTTTATACATGAATATTTTATACATTAAAAAGCATATAAATGAATGTTTCATACATGAATGTTTTATATATAGACAAAGGCACATAAATGATAGTTATTCATTTAAACTAGCCTTCGATGGAATAAAATAAATAGACTACATCGCTTAGAGCAAACAAATAATATTACATAGAGAAAAATGCCTGTTGCATACATTTGGGAGATATCATCCCCTGTCATGAAGTGGAACTGGGTTTCAACAAGTCTGACAATTGTGCTCGGAGCTTCCACACCGCTAGCAATTTCGAGATGAGCTAGACTCACCAACAGAAGGGATTCATTTCCTCTTAGGACGACTGACTGGTATCCTCATGACTGACGGTGGAACCACTATGCTGTGTACCTCCTCAAGAACCATCCAATCCTCACTAACTCCAATAGGAACAACTCACATAGTATATGCATGTAGTAATGTTTCAGTTGTATACCAATGGGCACAATAATCATGGCACGTCAGTAGGTTCATATGTTTGCAAACAGCTAATACATGTGCACATGAAAGCTGGTCAAGATCAAACACCCTGCACGTGCATGTCCGAGCGTGCATGTTAACGATGTTGACACTGATGTTGTCTTTCACCTCGTACATAGTAAGAGAGATACCACTAACCCTCATACGTTCGCACTCCTTTAAATGCTCCTCCATCAACTTGTTAGCCCACAGTGAGAGATGTAATTCAAAGTTAACAAATAACTCTCGATGCTTGTAGAACTATTGCTGCAAGTTTGCTCGATAATAATTAGCTAACAATGTAACTGGAAGAATCGTGCATGTCGCAAGCAGCTGTTTATCAACTCAATAATATTTGTTGTCATGATGTTATACCGTCTGGCATGAAACTATGAACGTGCCCATTTATCGACTCCAATCTCTCGAAGATAAATTGCTATTGCAAGCATATAAGATTCAATTTGTCGCATATGATAGTTAAAATCAACACAGTGATATGTCCTTGCAGCTTGGGAGTATATATCCAACAAAGTCTTGTCCTTGAACGTGGCCTTCAAGTTGTCCTTCAGATGATGAGTGCACAATCCATGTAGTGCATAAGGAAAAACTTCTACAATAGCTCGTTCAATGCTACGATGACGGTCAGAAATGAAAACAAGATCTCAGACATTTCATACTACATGATCATGCAACTGTCTCATGAACCAGTTCCACGAGTCATCATTTTTAAAATACCCAACTCTAAATGTCAATGGGTATATTTGTTTATTTCCATCCATACAAGAAACCAAAAACATTATACCTCTATATTTCTCTTTCAGAAAAGATCCATCAACTACAGTAACTGACCTAATTGATGATGCAAATCCAGCAATAGAGGCCCCCATACTTATGAAAAAGTATCTAAAATGGTTGTTGTCATCAGTTTCTAAAATAGTTTTGATCCTTGGGTTTGCTTTCTCAATCATGTACATGTACTAGGGGAGTAGTGTGAACGATTCCTCATGAGATCCATGAAGTTTTTACAAAGCTGCCTCCTTTGCCCTCCATGCATTGTTGTATGTGATATTAACACCTAATGACTTCTCAATATCAAACATAATATCCTTCGGACAATAGATTCTCGATGCCTCAACGAATTTGCTCTTAATATGTTTGCTAATGACATGTGCAGTTGTTTGTTTGTGATTTGGGTGAAGTCTGGCTCTGGAGCATGTGTGATAGTTCTCATACTTTTTCACTTGGAAGAAATGTGAATCGGCTACCTTTGTGGCACCTAAACACCATTTACAAGATACAGAATGACATACAACCTCAAACCTTGTTGTGTTGGAGTTCCTCACCTTGAATGGAAAGTTGCGTCTTCATGCCAAATTTGATAACTTCTCACGAAGCTCGATTTTGCTGTTAAACATCTGTCCAACTGCAACCTCAATCCCATCAACTACAAACGATGAAACATCATCGTCAAATGTGGATGATGAATGCACAATAGGCAGCATCCACCTACATGTGTTAGCTCGACGGTTGTCATTCTTAGAGCCCAAATTAGCTTCTTCATGTATAGAATTTGCATCCATTCTCGGTTCATTGTTTGACACCGGATCTTGTTGATGTCCATATAGTGGAGGAGTAGGTATAGAGTGAATTGGGGAAGGAATGGTAAATGGCACATCCTAGTTCACATCATTCAAGATCTCCGTCTGTTCATCATTATTAAAAAGTGAATCATCTACATCCTGCCCATCAACAATAAAATCATTCAAACCCTCACCCAAATCTTCAATACGAATAGTATAATCATCATTCTCATTATCACCATTCTCACTAATATCATCACTACCATCATCATAATCTCCATCACCACCATCGTCATCATTAACATCATCACCAGTATTGTTAAAATCAATATTGCCTAAACTCTCAAACTCTCTAATGCTATCGAGATGACGTACTAATCTCGATGGCATCGACGGGGGCACCCCTTATTCATTTTCACCTAACAACCCAATTGATTCATGCCCTTCATGTCCTGAATATTGCTCAAACTCAATGCCAACGTCATCATTCAATTGTGTTTGTGCACAAACAGAAGTGAACTCACTTAATTAGTTGCTTCTACTTGTTGAGCGAAACAACGAGGGATGAGAAGATCTTTGTCTCCTTCGTACTGCATCGGATCCTTATCTCTGTCTTTGCTTCTCCCTATCTTCAACTTTGATGATTAATGGTGTATATGACTGTTGTTCCTCCAAACAATGTTGTATAAAAAAAAACATATTTGTTAGTCTTAATAGGAGTCGGCATGGCAGAACACCTTTAAAAGCAAATTGAACCTCTAAACTCTTGTTATGCTTACGAAGATCCCAACATATTTCAGTACTAACACAATCAACCAACTTGTTATAAGTAGCACACAGACAAATTATCAATGGCTTGGCCCTCTTATCGGTGTACAAATAACCACCATTCTCTTGCATAATCTAAGAAACATTGTATAGAATATGTATGGGTAAAATTTCATATTCTGCATGATAGAGACATATCATATAAGGTCCGTGGACAAAAATTCATTAGGAAATTGCTTAAATAGGTCACAAAAATGATAATTCTGCCCAAACGCTCGACATATCTCGACGAAATCTAGCTCGACGCTCGACACTCGACACACAAACTCGACAAAATACACATCTGACAATCGACACTCCACTCGACGCACTAACTCGACACTCGACATAATCCCTCGACACTCGACATGACCCATCGACATGTCGAGAGTCGGTCTTATATATCCGACACATAGAGCGATGTCGCTCGACAAATTATGTATTATTTTACGTCGACTGCGATACCAGATTTTCTCAAAGATTTGTAATTTTCAGCAAATTTTGATAAAAACCGCGCTATCTCTAAGCTTAGTTTACATATATATCCCTATTTTAAGCTACATAATGTGGTTCACGGCTACGAAAACAAGAAATAATGAAAACATTACAACCTACTTCAATATTATTGCGCCATTTAGAGAGAGATTACGGAGAGTTTGTCTTACCTTGTTACTCAGCTTCAACTCTAAGATTAAACAATGAGATGAAATGAAACAAAGGTGTTGAAGAGTGTTTCAAATAGTGGAGGAAGGAGTGACGGTGCTTCTTTCTTCTTTCTTTTCAACAATGAATTACTAAGGGTATTTTAGTCATTTTACGAAAAAGTATCTATGGCATCAAAAGTTTTCAGGATGTGTCAATATTTCACTAAAAACCCCTAATTTTATCTATTTTTTCAATTTTTCCCAAAAATATAAGGGGGTTGGCACTGTTCGTTTGTGTATCCAACAGGGGTGGCAATGTTTTTCTCCCCAAAATTAACTCATTATTTACTTCTAACATTATCACCCATTGCACTGCTATTTATAATAAAGTCTAAATTATTTGTGATTTTTTTCGACAAAAGTAAATATATCATTTGCATTTTGCATAATATGTTAAATTAAAATCATTAAGATAGGATATATATGTAATTTAGACTTTATTTTTTATTTTGATTAGATTGATTGCTAATGAATCTCTAGTATAATTCATCAATCAATTATATTACTTTGCAATGTTAATATATTTATAAAATTTATATACAAGGTTAACATTGTATCACTCATAAATATTTATTATATTGATTTTCATTAATTTTTATATAAACATTATAAATATAGAATTATTCATTATTTTTATAAAATTACTTAAAATTTGTGGGGATTTGGAAATCGGTACATTTATCAAATCTATTATTATTGCATTTTTTTTTTGCAAAACCATGGAAATTAAGTGTAAATAGCTTATAACAAAACTAAGAATTTGAAATTATTGTGCTATGAGAAAAAAGTTTTTGAGCATTTGACGAAATTGAATTTTAAAATTGTTAAACTACTAAAAAATTATAAACATGTATTGCAAATTAGATTTACAAAATCAAACTTGAATATGAAGAGCAAAATATAAATAATTTTGTAAAATATTTTATAAATTAGTATATATTCTTATAATATAATAAAAATTAAATTACTAAGAAAATAGTTGCAAGGCAGCAACCATCACCACCGTGACCAATGGTGAGCAGTAATCTACTATAATATCATTTTATGGTTAGTATAAACGCCAAGGAAAGCTCCAAGATTTGGTTACCAAATATTGCTATATTCGTTTAGTAATTTCGTTTTTATCAAAGATTTATGTTTATTAATTAGACGTGATTGATTTTCAAATTAAAAAAAGAATATATTAATATTAATTACAAATAATTATAAATATACAACAAAGTTTTATAACTTTTTAAAGTATATAATTTATACGTTAGAACCGGTATGTTTCCACTTTTTCAAGTAAAACTTATTAAAGTAGATCTTTTTGGATTATAACTTTCGAAAGTAAAGCTTTTATTATAAAGTTATTATTTGATTGATGACATAAATATAGATGAACTTATTATAATTAAATTATCAAAACAGAGTTTTTTAATAAAGAAAGAATAAAATAAAATATTTAAAATTATATAAGTATATATTTAACATTTTAAAACTTAGAAAAGCTTAAAAAGATCTTTTTCTAGAAACTTTAATTTTAAACATAAAACAATTTTTTTAATCATTTATAAGCTCTTATTAGGTGACAATCAAATGATAAAAAAAAATAAAAAGAGCTTTTAGTATTAAAAATACTTTTTTGATTAGTAGAGTAGAGAAGCTTAAATAAACACTCTCTTGTTAATTTTTATTTTATTTATTAAAAATTTTTAATTTTTTTAAATTTTTTTCTAACCAATAAGTTAACGAGATTTCAGATGGTATATATTCAAACTTTTTTTTTAAATTTATTAGTTAATATATTTTTGAGTTTATATTAGTTTAAAAGGAAAATTTTTATATTTTATGAAAAAAAATTCAGATGGCCGAAACCCATCTCAAAAATTTTTATGTCATAACCACTTTCTTGATAAAAAGACCCAATTACCGTTATTATTCAATGTTTTTTCAAAGCCTTATTTCTCTCTCTTCAGATGACCGAAACCCATCTCCCTCTCTTCAGATTTGATTTAATTTCTATGAAATTTGAATTCGAGATTTGAACTTCCGAAGGATTTGTGAACTTATTTAAGGATAAATCGAGTGTTATAATGTGATTTTTATAGGTTAATGCGTGTGAAAACCAATGAAACAAGTTGTGAATTCAGTGTTACATCACGAAGAAGAAGACACTCGACACTCGAAAACAACCTGTCAAGTCGTGTCGAGTTATGTAATGTCGAGTTTCGAGTGTTTGTCGAGTGGTGAAATATCGAGTATCAAGTGTTGTCGAATGGTGAAATGTCGAGTGTCGAGTATTGTCGAATGGTGAAATGTCGTGTATCGAGTGATAAAATGTGTAGTGTCGAGTATCAGATATTTATCGATTGTCGAGTGTCGAGTTCCTCGAAAATAGATTGTTATCGAGAATCCGACACGACTCGACACGGCTCGACACATACATATTGAGTGTCGAGTTGTGTCGGATATAAGTAATGTCGAGTGTCGAGTTATGTCGGATATAAGAAAGTGTCGAGTGTCGAGTTGTGTTGAGTATCGAATGTCAAACACGCAAGTCTCCGCATGATATATAGCTCTAAATATATCCCTACTCTTAATTTTTTTTAGTCCCTATAGTTTATAATATAACAATTTCATCTATAGTTTGTAATTTGACAATTTCATCCTTGAAAAGAGTTGTGTCAAATAAAAGTAATTTCAAAGAGTATTTGAGTCCTTTTATCAAGAAAGTGCCTATTACATAATTTTTTTCCGATAATTATCTATCTCTCAACGAGACCCCTAATTTTACCTATTTTCCCAATTTTCCCTAAAATATACCTAGGACGGTTAGTTGCCCAAAACACAATCCTGCAAAGCCTCTTTCTTCGTCTTGCTTGGGCATGTCTAGGGTTAGGGTTCGATTAAGGTTCAGGTTCTGGCTTATTTGGCCATTACAGACAGGGTACGCCCAATCGGTCCAGTCTTTCAGAGCACCTTCTCGCCAATTTAAGGTTCATACGATCGAAATGTCAAGGTGAGAGAGTATGCATTTCTTTAATGTTTACTTCCTTCTCCGTACTATGACTAATGGAAAATTTTTGTTCGTAGATGATGTGCTCCTCTCTGACATGTCCCAGTGGGAGAGAAATGCTTATCTGTCAGCAACGAGTTATGGGTCCAAGGTTAGGCTAGCCATACAGGAACACAAGATGAGTTTGCCCGCTGTGCGCGATAATCAGGTTCTGGTACTGCGATTAAGTTCATGAGTGATTATGTGCTTCTCAGGGGAGATTTTGATTGATGAGAATCTTTAAAACTCAGTCATTATGCGTGAGGACTATACACACTGATGTCCTTCTTGCATGTCTGTTAATTGATGAGGAGATAATTTCTTTTTATTTATTTATTTATTATTATTATTATTATTTACTTTTAAGTGAGAAATGATAAACCGGCCAAAAAAAGGGTCCAAAAATTTAGAAATTCAAATACAATACTTTGTTTCTTTAAATAAATGATACATAATATTAAGAAATTACATTTGGTTGAAATTTTATAGAAACAGTTATTCATATATATATGTGGCTTTTTTTTTCTTTTCAAATTGAAACCAGTTTTTCATATAAATAAACATGTTTTTCAATATTAAAAATATTGGCACTGGAAACCAAATTTTTAGATGGTAGCTTAGTTTTCAGGATTTGTTTTCAGATTTTGAGTCAAATGCACCCTAAATTCTAAATTGTTAACTGGTTCTTGAGGAATGATTGAACATCTGTCGTCCCATAATAATTTTACCATATTTGTTGTACTGGTACTCTCAGTCAATTTGTTCTTTATTATTTGATGAATAGAGAATTCATATGCTGCTTTCCCATTTTGTTTTGTCCTTTCTCAGTCAGTTTGGAATTAGTTTTTTAGATACTATCTTGTCAATAAATTGTTATCATTTTCCGTTTGTGGAGGAGTTCTCTGAAGTTGAAGACAAACTGTGTTTAGTTATTGCCCCTTCATGTTTCACTGACTTGATAGTAAGACAAAAAAGAAAGAAAAAACTTGAAAAATGAGAGATATATCCTGTCACTCACTGCTGTAGCGTTGGAAAAATCATGGCTTGACATTCCCTTTGCAAAGGCTAAATATGAATATTGTTGTGGTGTGCTTTTGCAACTTCGCTACAGACGGATAATTTACTTTTTGTCTTCTTTTAGTATATAAATAATATGTGTTAATGGTAGAAAAGCCTATCTGGTCAGTTGAATGAAAGAGCTAACTAGCTCATGCTAATTTTTATCTGTTGAGTCCAAAAACTCTGCTTTGGTTTATGAGTAATTTGTTGTTTTCTCATAATGGCTGTATCTGCAGGTCATTCTGGCCATTTTGATTGGACTCTTAACTATTCTGACGTGGCATTTCACTCGCGATTATACTACAAAATCACTTGATACTTTGGCCTGTGGACTTCGTTATGAACTTCTTGAACATCCCATGCTACGGATGTGGAACATCCTCAACTCCAGCTGAGATAACAACAGCTCAAGTGAAGTTGTAGGAGTATGTCATTAGAAGATACAACAAGAAAACAACTAAAGTGAAGTTGTAGGAGTATGTCATTAGAAGATACAACAAGAAAACAACTAAAGCTAAGCGTATTGAGGTTCGTGATTAAGTATTGTTCGATTTTATTCTCTTCCAATGTGGTTACCTCATCATAACAATCTTTAGACTACAATTTGGTAATAATATTAGTAATTCTTTTTGAGAAATGTTTGAAAAATAAATTCTCTATTGAGGTGAGTTAATAAGAAGAGGGAACGTGATCAATGGATTAGAGGATAGAGTATTGTTAGATTGTATATTTTGTATTTATTTAATTTCTATAGAAATTAAAGTTAAAGAATTGCACTTTGAAGGTTGACCAGTGATCTTCGAATGTTGTGGAATATAGAAATTAAAGTTAAAGAATTGCACTTTGAAGGTTGACCAGTGATCTTCGAATGTTGTGGAATGTATGTGCTTTTCCGTTGTTTTTATTCTTATTGAGACATGACGTTAGCACCTGTGTCATTATCGTTGTTGTTATGTTCTCTAGCGATCTCGATATCTTTAGAGGGTCAAAAGTTGGCTTGATATATGTTTCATAATCTCCAAGTAATGTCATATTTTTAGTTCAGTTATCAAATTTAGATTCTTACTTACTTGATCCCTGTTTGTTTGTTAAAATCAGGAATTATTCTCAATATTTTGTAGGCTAGGATTTGGTGAATGTCATAATGGTGGCAAAGAGCCCCTCGTATTTAAATTTATAAATTTTCTTTTCAGTAATGGTAAGTGCCTATGGGATTTTATACTTTCTTTCATTGCTCTATCTTTTTTTTTTTTTTTTTTACCCCTTTATTTGATGCCTTAAAGCTTCATAATATATTGCTCGTTTTGCTATTTGAGCTTTAGCCCTTTTTTCTTGAGAATTATATTGTCTTTTATGAGCAAATCTTAACTTTGTTGATTGTGATTTTGTCACTTAAATTAAGAGGACACTTTCTCTATTTCATGTTGTCCTAAATTGAATATTTTATGCAGGTCAGCTTCTCCCCTTGATCAATTAATTTTGGCTTGTATGTACCTTACCCTCCTATCCCATTGGAATGGTGGAGCTGAATGGTTTAATTCCTTTCTTTATCCCCAACCCTAACAGTACCAATAAACTTTTGCTCACTTAGCCGAGCAGTTACGTTATCGAACCTCTACAAAAATCTCTAACGCCCACAAAATGACTGAAACATGGATTATGGAAGTGCAGGAGTCATACTCCTAGCAATAAAGTCTGCGTTCAACATCCCTTCTATTTACTTTCAAAAGCTTGTCCAAGAAGTTAGCCAAGTTTTTTGAGGAGTACGGGTGATAGAAGTAAGCGAAGTTTACGGTGTTAAACAGTTTCTGTTGTTGAAGGTAAGTGCAATCAATCTGATAAATTTCAATATCCTTTTCAAGATAAAGATGAAAGCAGTTTATATCTCTAATAATTCACATATGAAGCTTGTCCATCTACCATGTCAAATTTCAACTATATTGTACTGCAATGCCCTTTAAACCAACGTTGATGGGCTGCTAGTTACTGGAATGATAATCTTCTCTTGCTTAGAAGTGGGAAGTTATGAGTTTGCTGCAAATTCATAATTTAAACACTGGCATTTTTGTAATTGGATGTTCTTAAGCTGTGTGATTTGCCTAAAAAATTTGCTTTACTTTGTTAGGTTACATTTACCAGAACCTCTTATTCAATCATTCCTGTCTTATCATGCAATTGTTCACAACCTTCATTTTGCAGGATCTTATGATGGCATAGCCTTGAGGTAAATATAAGAACAAAATCTCAGCAAGGTTCCACTGCTTAATCAATGGCCAAAAAAGAGACAACCTACCAAGGTGAGACATTTTAACAACCGAGGAAAAGAAACAAGCGACATGTGTATTTGGCGACTAGGCGAGCAATACGAAGCAAGCAGCCTAAATTGTGAAAACAGTGTTGTAGTGCAGCAAAACAAATGTCACACTGCTAAGCAAAGCAGTGGTAAGACTCCGACATGTTGTTACAGAATGTCCGTACAGATCTAGCAACTCTCCATGCTTGTTACAGTGGTACAAAGTCTAGTTATAGGTTTGTGGTTGCTAGTTTAGTTGATATTTTAGGATAAAGATATTGAATGTCGAGGGTATCGTTTTGGAACTATTATTTGAACGATGTTTGAGTAAAAATATATAACACTTGAAGATTGAATGTTTCTAACTTACGTTGTATCATTTTTTGGTATTGGCGATGCAATGATCTTAGGAGTGCATCCTACCGTATTTCGAAATTGGCAAACGGTGGCATTAACATTGTTTTTATCAATTAGTTGATCGAAGCATATAAATTTAAATAGCTTAGCATTTGTGTTTAGATTGAAATATTAATATTTTAAATAATTGAGTGCGTCATAGAACTAATCGCGTGTATTTTCTTATGCAGTTCAATTTTCACTGGTATATGGTAATTCTGAAAATTGCAATATACCAGTAAAAATTGAAAGCGCTCCTCTTAAGTGGGATGGTATTTTCAAGTTTCATTGGTCGGTGGGATAAAGCTAGGTAGCTTGAGGTATAGTTTCTACCAACAGGAAAATATTATATATCTCCCCGATCATAATGTTACTGTTGTTAATTCTCAAGCTACATCGACATCGGGAGAATCATTTGCTTTCATTGCTTTTCTAAAATTAGAGAGGTGAGTGACTTTATCATGTTCGAAATACTGATTTGTTATATTTCAAAATTTTTGAAATTATTATTTGTAGTCCATTCTTTCTAACACATGTGTATATATACCCTTACAGGGCGTTTGGTATGGGGGTTAGGAATCTTGACAATGGGATTTACATTACTGGAAAAGTAAAATATGGGAATCTGATTTATGGGAAAGTAATATTACTGTGTTTGGTTGTCTACGAAAATCTTTTTATTGATTACTATATGAATTAAATTATAGTGTTTAGTTATACACAGGAATATTAATTTTGTTGATTATATTATATGAGTAAACTTAATAATTAAAATTTTTCTAATATTTCAAAAATACTTACATTTTTGTCTTGTTCTAGTATACTTGATAATTTTGTTCATTTCTAATATATTAATAAATTTTACAATTAAAATTTTCTCAATATGTGAAAAATACTACTTAATTTTTTATATTCCATTTGAAACTAAAAAAATTAATATAAAATTTTTCTGATATGCTAATTTGTTATTCCTCTCTCCTTAAATGATATTTATTCTTGTGATTATAAATTTTTTAAATTCAATATAATTTACTACAAATAATTTTTAAATTCATTATAAATTACTACAAATAGTTTTTTAATTTATTAATAATTCTCTATTATCCTATATGATACATGTGAGATAAAAAAGTGCTTATTTTATTTGATATGTGAGCAAATTTTATAATTAATTTTTCTAATATGTAATACTTATATTGTTTTTCAAGTTCTAATATACTATAAGAAAAAATATGTTCTATCTAAAGAAATATCAAAAATTCCAAATCCCAAATTGCTTTTGTCTAATTGAATTATTCTTACAATCATATTCCAAACAACCGAAAAATACAAACAAAATATCTAGAAATTTCAAATTCCATACCCAGAAATGAAAATATGCAGAGATTTAGAAACACAAATCCCAAATCAAATAAAAAAAGAAATAAATTGTTTCTTTCTATTTTTTCACAAACAAGACAAAAAACGCAGAAACAAATCACATGGCCACTGGAAGACACTGCAACCCCTCATGTCCACGGCGAAATCACAAAACCACTACTGCAAAAGTCGCACAACGATCGATCTCAGATCTAAAATCGCACCACCACCACTTCAAAAATCAAACAAAAATCACACAGCCACCACAAAACTAGTGATCTATCATCCTGTCGTTGCTGTCGTCGCTGGCCACTACAAGCGCCACCAAGACAAAAGAAGAGAGATCTAGGTTTGGGTTGCTTAGAACTTGAGACAAAGGGAAGAAAGAGAGAGAGACATAGGCGGCTGGGATTGTTTAATAGTGGGATTTTACTTGATTTTTCATTCGTTTTGAGTTAGGGATTTTGATTTAATGATGTTAAAAAAGGATTTTGGTAGAGAGGGGAAGAAGGAAGAAGACGATTTGTTGATTTGTTGGTGTTGAAATGGAATTTCAGTGGTGGGCTGATTTTGGTGAAGATGAGTTTTACTTTCCCGTTAATCTCAAACTCAAAGGATGAGAGGGGTTGATATTACCCCTCTCTGCAGTCATCTGAAGCCCACGGGAAAAATACTTTCCCGAATTAAAAACAGTAAATAAACAAACCAAACATGAGATGGGTTTCACTTTCCCAGTCCCGCGAGGACATGACCGTATACCAAACGGCCCCTTAGTTCATCATCAATGTAACAGAAGAAGTTCTAAACTAGTAGATTTTTTTAACTACGTAACATACTGCAAAGCAAAAATAATAAACATTAACAATTATTGACTTGGGGTTAATCTACAATAAATAAACCAAAACATTAATACTAATTTTAATTAATTTGATCATGAATAAATTTTTAAAATCACTCTTATATAACTGGTAAACAAAATTTATAGGTTCAAACTAATTTAAACTAATGGATTGAATGACTATATATATGTGTAACAAAAAAGAATTTAATGGTTGAAAATGACTATGAGGGAAAGGAATAGGACCCAGCAATATTAATGAAAGGACTTTCCCATAAAATCTTTTAAAAGTACATGTTTCAAACCAAACTTATTTATTGGGGGAGACATAGACTAATGTGCTACGAATTCATAAAAATAAAATAAAAATGTAAGTAGATTGAAAATTAGACTTACCACATTGGTATATTTCGATCAATTACAGATCAGAAAAGGCTCAGATTTAACCAGATGAACATTTAATGTGTTTAGGTAACTGGTATCTATAAAATTTGCTGAAGCGTCAAATTGCGATATTCTGTAAGGAGCAGGCTGGTTTCCAGGCTTCCAGGGCAGCATCTGTTGGCTACACAGCTACTAGGACTGCTTGGTCACTCGAAGTGGCCACCTTTTGTTAACGAATTAAATTTGACATTTCACTGCTCAAACCAAACCCAGTATTGGAAGTTGACTAATTCTTTCTTTATTGAATAAAATTGATATCATATTCCTTTTATTTTTTTTCTCCATGGACCTCTCAATGGAACGCAGGGAGAGAAATAGTGACGGAGAAGATATTGATAAAGTGGCTTTTTCTGATTGAATCTGAAATGTACCGAAAAACTAATTCTGAAAACTCTTTGAAAACCCACCAACCATTGCAGAAGGAATCAATTTATTAATATAATTTATTGATACTTGGATTTTATTTACCAATAATTAAAAAATTCTGTATAATTTTATTTATAAAAATTTGTGTTTAAAGGTCTCTTTCCATATATATATATATATATATATATATATATATATATATATATATTATTTTTATTAGTTTCCTTCAAAATCCTAGTAGAAGACAACTGTTTGTCGAATTTTCATACAAAATTGCTTTGACACTTAAAAGTTCCATTTATTCGTGTTTATTGTTAATTAGTAATCTAGTCTTACAAATGGTTTTTAGAAAATATAAATCATGGTATGAAAAAATTAACAAAAAAAGAAAATTAGAAAAATTAGTTGAATCCCAAAAAGAAACTCTTTATAAATTTGTTAAAATCAATAAAGATAATATTGGTGAAAATTCAATAATTAAGCAAAATCAACACATACTAAAGAGTAATGCTACTCTTACAAACTACTTATACAAACTCATCCATACAAACTGACGTGGCATAATGTGATCTGATAAATAAATGCAGTGATTTAATAAATATATATTAATAATAAATGACATTAATTAACATGGGTGATGTGGCGATCACATAGGGATGTCACATCAGTTTGTATGTGTGAGTTTGTATAAATAGTTTGTATGAATAGCATTACTCCATACTAAAAGAATCTATTAAAGGAAAGAGTAATGCTACTCTTACAAACTGCTTATACAAACTCGCCCATACAAACTGACGTGGCATAATATGATTTGATAAATAAATACAGTGATTTGATAAATATATATTAATAATAAATGACATTAATTAACATGGGTGATGTGGCGATTACATAGGGATGCCACATTAGTTTGTATAAATAGTTTGTATGAGTAGCATTACTCTAAAGGAAAGAGTAATGCTACTCTTACAAACTACTTATACAAACTCACCCATACAAATTGACATGGCATAATATAATTTGATAAATAAATGCAGTGATTTGATAAATATATATTAATAATAAATGATATTAATTAACATAGGTGATGTGGCGATCACAAATGGATGTCATATCAGTTTGTATGTGTGAGCTTGTATAAATAGTTTATATGAGTAGCATTACTCTACTCATACAAACTATTTATACAAACTCACACATACAAATTGTTTGATACAAAATTTAGTGAAATATCCAATCCAAATAATATATATGATTTGGAAATGTGGAGAAATATTGATAATAAATTGAGAAATTTATTAGTAGAAAAATGTCTTGTCAGAGAAAATAATATAATTTTCCAAAAATGAAAATAGTAGACATTTCTCTCCCACATATTATACTAAAAAATAATAAAATGGAGAATAACATGATAGAAAATGGTTAGTATAATCAAAAGATTTTGATAAAGTATATTATTTTTTGTTGCAAAATTGTTTGATGCAAAATTTAGTAAAAGTCAATTAGATAATGAGTTAGTACTAAACTTAAAACTCATGAAAATAGTAATAAACATATAACAAATATGAATGCATGGGTTGGTTTAGAAGTAAGGTTGTCAAAAATAGAACAATTGATAAAGATCTTCAAATACAAATTAACAAGGGAAAAAGGACATTAGAAAAATATGTTAACAAGAATTTTAGCCGTGGTGAAAACTCTTGCTAAAAATAATTTAGCTTTTCATGAAAAAAAAAAAGAGAAGATTTACCAAGAAAATAATGGAGACTTTTTAAGTTTAATTGAAATGATTGTTGAATTTGATCCAACAATGCAAGAACATATTTGACATATTAAAAATGGTGAAATTTATAATATTACTTTGGACATAATATGCAAAATAAGTTAATTCAAATGCTAGAAATTAGGAGTTCAATCATTTAGAAAATCAAAGAAGCAATATTTTTTAGTAATACTTGATTGTACACTGGATGCTAGCCATCACAACAAATGACTCTTATATTAAGATGTATCGATATTTCAACGAGTCCAATAAAGATAGAAGAATATTTTTTAGAATTTATAAAAGTAGATGATACTTCTAGAAAAGATCTTTTAAATGAAGTGGTAAAAACAATAAAAAATCTTGTTCTTGATATCAATGATGTAAGAGGACCGGGATATGATAATGGATCCAATATGAAAGGAAAACAAAAATGTGTTCAAAAAAGACTATTGAAAATAAATCATAGAGCATTTTAGACACCATGTGATTGCCACAATCTTAATTTAGTGCTTTGTGACATGGATAACTCTTGTCCTAGAGCTATATCATTTTTTTGGAGTTGTACAATGTATATATACTTTATTTTCTTCTTAATAAAACGATGAAAAATCTTACAAAATAATATATCAAATTTAACTGTTAAATCTTTTTTAAAAACGCATTGGGAAAGTCACATAGAAAGTGTAAAAGCAATAAGATTTCAAACTCCACAAGTAAGAGATTCTTTAATTGAATCGGCAGGAAGAAGTGATGATCCTAAAATAAAGAGTGAAGCTCAATGTTTAGCAACATATAAATTAGAAAATTTTGAATTTTGATTATGCACTATTTTTGGTATGAAATATTATTTGCTATTAACTCCATTGGTAAAAACTTACAAAAAGAAGATACATCTATTGATGTTGCAATTGATCAATTAAAAGGCCTTATTTCTTTTCTAGAGAAATATAGAGAACTTGATTCATGTCTGCTATGATTTCAGCTAAAACGATTGCAAATGAAATAGAAATAGATCCTATATTTCGTAAAAAAAGGGTAATTTGTATAAAAGTCCAATTTGACGAGAATGTGAATGATGAGAGAATTCTATCTATTGAAGAGTTTTTTAGAATTTATTATTTTATTTGTATAGTAGATCAAGCTATTTTTTTTTTATTAAAAATAGATTTGAGCAATTTCAACTATATGAAAATATTTTTAGATTCTTATTTAGAATCAAAAAATTAAAGTCATTGAATGATGATCGTTTGAGAAATTTTTATCTTAATCTAGAAAACACTTGAAATATGACATGTTTTCAAACATTGACGGGTTAGATTTATTTTCAGAACTTAAGGTTTTAAAAGAAGTTATATATGATGAAATAAATACTTCAATTGAAATACTTAACTATATAAAAAGTAAATTCTTTTCCAAATTCTTATATTACTCATAGAATATTATTAACAATCCCTATAATAGTTGCTTCAGTTGAATGAAGCTTTTAAAAACTAAAATTAATAAAATTTTATCTAAGATCAACTATGTCACAATAAAGATTAAATAGATTAGCTTTATTATCTATTTAAAAAGAAATGTCAGAAAAACTTGAATATAAAGATTGATTAAAATTGTGCATCTTAAAAAGTAAGAAAATTCGATTTTAGATAATACAACTTTTTTTGTTATAATTATTTTAATCATTTATGAAAGGCCTCAGTAGTGATAGATGTCGCCTTAGGCGTCAGAAACCCTTGAGCTGGCCTGAACTTTCACAAAATATGGATGCACCAAGGCCTTTGGTTTTTTGAGCAAACTTTACCATGTCGATCATTGATAGATCAAGGTGATGTAATTAAACTGATTTTGAAATTCTTGATGATAACTTCATCATCAAAATATGATAGGTATATTGTAGGTGGGGATGTAAAAAACCTGAGGCCAGGCCGGGGATCCCCGTCCCCGAAAAATTCCCCGGAAATTCCGAGGCCGGGGCTAGGCAGGGGAATTTAATCCCAGGGCCGGGGAATTGAATTCCTCGGATATGTACTCGGTTTCTTTTTTTTTTTAATTTTCTGTATGTAATCATAGTATTTTATATCAAATTTTCAAGTTTTGTTCAATAGTCACATGTAGCCTGGTGGTGTCTTCATGTGTTGTCTCCCTTGAGCACTCGGGTTCAAATCTCTTCGGCTTTGTTTGCTTGCATTCATGTTCTTTTGAGAAAATGATTAGGTTGGGCCCATTTTTTGATTGTCAGGCTTAGCCTGGTGGTGTCTTGGCCTCCTTTAAGCACCAGGTTCAAGCCACTTGGTTTGCACTATCCCTCATTTTTTTAGTAAATAGTAATTTAATAATTTAATTGGGTTGGACTTAGTCTATAGTTGTTGGACATCTTGGGCTAATTGTGAAATTATTAGATGTGGGTCTAAATTATATGTAGATTGAGTATAAATTAAAAAATAATTATTTATTTAATTAATTTCGGGCCGGGTAATTCCTTGGATATTTCCAGGCCAACGGAGTCGGGTACCCGTCCCCGCTGGGTAAATTTGACATCCCTAAATGTAGGGGGTATGGATTTGAAGAATTAATACCTTTTAGTACTTCCAACAGTCCAGCTCCTATATAATGAACTAATAAAAGAACAAATTAAAAGATACAAAATCCATTAAAATACAAATCACATGTAAAATGTTGATTTTGTTTGTACCCCGCTTTCTTTTCTGCTTCTTCAAATATCCATCACCAGTACAATAATTTATAAACTTTAAAATCCCACGATAACTCGAGAATCTAGCTATGAACTTCCTTTATAAATATTACTCGAGAAAAAAATAAATGCCGATCCAACAATCTATCATGTCCTCTAATAAATGTTACCCAACAAACAAACAGCCCAACAAAATATTAAAAAATAAAAACTAATATAAGAAGATAATTAAATTAAAGGTAATACCCGTATTTTTAAACCAGGCCTGAATGCCTTCAAGTGTCTTTTTCGAGTCAAGGATCAATCAATGAAATGAAAAACTCGTTACCTTTCATCTTACCACTAATGATAATGAATAACTCGTTGTCTGTCATCTTACCATGTGAGTCATCCCTTATATTTGCTTTTCATCTTGCCAACACCTCCCATACCATAAAAACCATAAAGGCCCGCTTGTTTTTCTCCAAGAGAGCTCCATAAATCTAAGCTCACTAGGTCTTTCTGCCACTCTCTCAGCCACAGCATCAGAAGCTCATTCCCCTTCTAAAGTATCCACAAATTGCCACTTCTCAGCCACTTGTTTCCCCGACTTGTACCTTGACCTGCTGATCTTGTAAGTTGTAACAATGGCCTTCAACACATAACTCCTCAAGTTCTTGAAACCATCTCCAAACAGATCACCAACTTCAACTTCCACGGCTTGTCCCCTTGAAAGCTAGCTTTGCACTTGGTTCAGTTTCTCCATTTGCTTTTTCTCTTCAATCAAAACCCTGTAAGTAGATCTGCTAGTGATGTAATTGTGACTCAAGCACAGCATGTCAACCAGCAACATGCTATTGTTTTAGTTGCTGTCTGTTTGTAGCTGTCATGCTGTCTGTCAGTAGCTGTCTTACTGTCTGTCTACAGCTGTTTTACTGTATGTTTGTTGTTGTCTTGCTGTCTATTTGCTAGCTGCTGTATTTCACTTTTGTCAGCCACTTAGAAAGGCTAATAATACTGATGTGCAGAAAATGTAAGTGTGATGCAGGTCATGTAAGTTGCATAAAAACACAGCAAAGAAAACTGAGTGTCTAGGAAGCAAAAACAGAGAGCTTAGAGTGGTTCTAAGCTGAGAGTGTAGTGAGGAGAGTGTGTAATCCGAATTCTCTCTAGTGCATTCATTTTTCATCCCTCCCGTGGAGTAGATCATGGATCGAACCACGTAAATTCTGTTGTGTTCTCTTTTACATTTCTGCACTTAGATTTCAGTTTGTATGTTTGCATAAGAGCACAGAAAATTTCCAGAATTTCTGCTTCAAAACAACCTACTCTAGCCACAAATTATCTTCAGATTTCTTTACAACTGGTATCAGAGCTGAGTGTTAAAGATCTGAAAGTGGTTTGCTTCAAACAAGTAAGGTTTCTCTGCTGAGAGAGAAGATCTTAAGGTTGCAATGGCAAACCAGAAAATGGAGATAGAAAAATTTGATGGCAAGACAGATTTCAGTTTATGGAAAATGAAGATTCAAGCACTGCTTGGAAACATGGGGCTTGATGAAGCCTTGGAAGATGAACAAAAAGTGCCTGAAGATTTAACTCCAGAAAAATGGTCTAAAGTTCAGAAGAATGCTAAGAACACAATCATTCTTAGCTTGGGAGATCAAGTTCTTCGGAAGGTGTCCAAAGAAACCACAGCTGCATCAATTTAGAAGAAGCTTGAAGAAATCTATATGGTAAAGTCTCTACCTAATAGAATTTATTTAAAACAAAAATTCTATGGATTTAGGACCGATGAATCTAAATCAGTAGATGAAAATATAGATGAATTTACCAAGATAAGTTTAGATCTTGAGAATGTAGGAGTGAAAGTAGAAGATGAAGATCAAGCTGTCATTTTGTTAAACTCACTGCCTAAAACATATGACCAGCTTAGAGATACCTTGAAGTTCAGCAAGGATATTCTAAGTTTAGAAGGAGTTGTTGCTGCAATTCATTCAAAGGAGTTAGATCTTAAGATTGAAGGAAAAAGTTCTAATTCTGGAGAAGGCCTCACTGCTAGAGGAAGAATTGAAAAAAGAAACTTTAATGCTAAAGGCAACCATGGTAGATTAAAATCTAAATCTAGAGGTAAATTCAGATGCTTCCATTGTAACAAAGAGGGACATATTAGATGAAATTGTCCTGATAGGAAAGGTAGAAAGAAAAATGATGCAGCAAAAGATGAAGAGAGTGGCAATGCAGCTATAGTTTCACAAGGATTTGATGATGCAGAGGTGTTAATGGTGACAGATTTAGAACAAAATGGTGATTGGGTTCTAGACAGCGGTTGCACCTTTCACATGTGTCCAAATAAGTCATGGTTTTCCACCTACAAACCATTGAATGAAGGGAAGGTTCTCATGGGAAACAATGAGGCTTGCAATGTGGCTGGTATTGGAGAAATAAAATTGAAACTTCATGATGGGATGATTAGGACACTAGCAAATGTAAGACATGTTCCTAGCTTGAAAAGGAATCTAATATCAGTTGGCATGTTAGATTCTAATGGTTATACAGCTAAGGCTGAAAATGGTGTTCCAAAAATCCTAAAAGGAGCTATGGTTGTCATGAAAGGATACAAGAAGAATGGTATTTACATTCTAAATGGTGAAACAATTTCTGCAGCAGCTGTAATAGCATCAAAATTAGAGGTGAATGCAGCTGATTTATGGCACATGCGTCTTGGACATGTTAGCGAGAAAGGATTGAAGATTCTTGAAAAGCAAGGTGTCTTTGGAAAGCACAAATTACCAGAGCTGAAATTTTGTGAACACTGCATTTTTGGAAAGAAAACCAGAGTGAAGTTTACTGCAGCAGAGCACAACACCAAAGGCATCCTAGAATATGTCCATTCAGACCTATGGGGGCCAGCCAAGACTAAGTCACTAAGTGGTGCCAGGTATTTTCTCACTTTTCTTGATGATTTCAGTAGAAAAGTATGGATTTACATGCTGAAATCTAAGGATGAAACATTAGAAAAATTCAAACATTGGAAGATAATGGTAGAAAATCTAACCGGCAAGAAACTAAAATTTCTTAGAACTGATAATGGTCTTGAGTTTTGTGGGGAAGAATTTACCAAATATTGTCAAGAACATGGTGTGGTTAGACATAGAACGGTAAAGGGTACTCCTCAACAAAATGGGTTAGCTGAAAGAATGAATAGAACCATTCTAGAGAGGGTTAGATGCATGCTGTTTAATGCTAAATTACCTGCAAGATTTTGGGCAGAGGCTGCTGCTACTGCTTGTTATTTAATCAATAGGTGTCCTTCAACTGCAATAAAGCTGAAGACTTCTCAGGAAGTGTGGACTGGTAGAGTACCAAGTCTTGATCACTTGAAAGTATTTGGAGCAACTGCCTATGCACATTAGGCAAGAGAAGCTTCAACCAAGAGCACTCAAATGCTTGTTTCTTGGCTATCCTCCTGGAGTGAAAGGATACAAATTATGGTGTCCTCAGCTTGGAAAAGCAATAATCAGCAGAGATGTGGTTTTCAAGGAAGATGAAATATTGGGATTAGATGAAAGTTCATGTCACAAGAGCAGTGTGTATGATAAATCTCAGCTTGCTGAATTTGAGTTTGAGATAAAGTCTCAAGATGTTGAGCTGGAAAATTCAGAAACTGAAGAGGAAACACATGATAGTGATGTGAAGCATGGTGAAGGGCAGCAAGATATGCAAGAAACTCAAATTGGTCAAGAGACACTTGATCAAGATGAAAATTCTGAAAATGGTGCAGAAGAGTTGCAAGACTATTTGCTTAGTAGAGATAGAGCTAGAAGAGAAGTAAAAGCTCCTAAGAGGTATGCTCAAGCTGATATTGTTGCCTATGCTTTACAAGTAGGAGAAGAACTTGAGCAGGAACCCACAAATTACATTGATGCTGTGACAGGAAAGAATTCAAAGCATTGGATAGCTGCAATGAGGGAAGAAATGAGCTCTTTACTAAAAAATCAGACCTGGGAATTAATTCCAAAGCCAAAAGGAATTAAAGTGATAGGTTGCAAATGGATTTTTAAGAAAAAATCTGGTATAGATGGAGTACAACCTGAAAAATTCAAAGCTAGACTTGTAGCTAAGGGTTATTCTCAAGTGGAGGGTATTGATTATCAAGAAATATATTCTCCGGTGGTGAGATATACATCCATTCGTCTTCTATTGGCAATGGCAGCTCAAGAAGACCTGGAAATAGAACAAATGGATGTAAAAACGGCTTTCTTGCATGGAAACATTGAAGAAAAAATTCTAATGCAGCAACCTAAAGGCTTTGAAGTTAAAGGCAAAGAAAATCATGTGTGTTTGCTGAAAAAATCACTCTATGGGCTGAAACAAGCCCCTAGACAATGGTATAAAAGGTTTGATAGTTACATGATTGAAAATGGACTAAAGAGAAGTCAATTTGATAATTGTGTTTACTATCAAAAATTCTGCAATGGTGATTATCTCTATTTATTGTTATATGTTGATGACATGTTGTTGATAGGAAAGAACAAGCAAAGTATCAACAAGTTGAAGCATTTACTAAAATCTGAGTTTGACATGAAGGATATGGGAGCTGCAAAGAAGATTCTTGGCATGCGAATAATTCGGGACAGATCCAGGAATAAATTATGGTTGAGTCAGAAAGATTACATAGAAAAATTGCTGGTCAAGTTCAACATGAACAAAGCAAGGATAGTTTCCACTCCCATGGGTGAACAAATCAAAATTTCTACAGAAGATTGTCCTAAAACCGAAAAGGAGAAGGAAGAAATGGCTTCTACACCATATGCAAGCTTAGTTGGTTCTTTAATGTATGCAATGGTTTGCACTAGACCTGATCTTGCATATTCGGTAAGTATGGTTAGTAGATATGATAAGTGTCTATTTATATATCATTTTCATATCAATTTGTCCTGTTTCTTTGCTATATTCCTTGGTATTTTTATGTTTTTGTGTGGTTTTGATGTTTGTAGGAGTTTTGGAGCAACTTGCACAAAAATGGAGTAAAACCCTTCATTTTCACCTCTGCTAGTCAACCATCTTCTCGGATTTAATTGTATTGATATACAATGAACCCGATGACATATCATATACCGTTGAAAAGCTCTCGAAGTCTACTTTTTGGAGAAATTTACGGTTTATGAATCCATTCAGTGTACCGAAAGTTGTAATCAAAACAGTGTGAGAAGTGTAGAAATGTAATTCCACACATCACTGTAGCATGTATAATACGGGACACTGTAGCACGTTACTGTAGCAGAGTATTTAAACACATTTTAGGGTTTTATTTTCATAACTTGAAGAGGGGAAAACGTGGGAGGAGGCTGCATTTCTGGATTTCTCTCATCCCTTGGAGTTCTTGAAGGAGAAAGAAGATTTTGAAAGAGGAGGAACTACAATTCCAAGAAGATTCATCTACAAAGAAGATTTTCAAAGAATTTGCTAAGTTCTTTCTTTCCTTTTCAATTCTGGAATTTCTCTGTATTGTATTTGTTATTCTGATTGAATATGTGTAACTAAATCTGAATTGGTTGAGGGTGATTTCAAAGCCCTTGATATGGATTTTGTGAGTTGATTGTGTAAGAAATTGTTATCCAATTCTCTAATTGAAGTTGCTTGTATTTTCCCATATCTAATGCTTATGATTGCTTACTGATTGTATTTGGAATGGCCAACTGAATATAATCTGTTGTTGTCTATTGCTAGATTAGAAATCTTGATCCGTAATTGTCATGAATTTCCAATCATTAGTAGCAAAATTGTGATCAGAGATTGCAATTGGAAAATACAACCTAGGTTAAATAATCCGAACTTGTGTGATTATTGCTTAGATCAACCTATCTTTCTCATCGTAATGCTTCCATTGAATTAAACTTAGAGAGCTTGTTCTAGGTTGTTTAATGGATAGAGATTAAATAAAGAGCTTGTTTTATTTAACAACAAAGTAAGGAAAGATTGGGATAACAGAGCTTGTTGTTATCTACGGTTGATAACTTCAATGCTGTAATTGGATTACAATTCTATGTTAATTCACAAATTCATATCTTGTGGCAGAGAATGAACCCTTAACCAAGTGTCTCCCATTGATTTTTCATTCAAATTTACTTTCTGTTTTGTTATTCTTTACTTGCATTCTTATTTCATTTAGTAAATCATTCAACAAAAATCCCCCCTGTTTAGTTTATTGTTGCTGGAAATAACAAATTCAATTAGAATCAATCCTCGTGGGAACGATATCTACTTATCACTTTATTACTTGTGCGACTAGTATACTTGCTAGTTTCGAACGCATCAAGTTTTTGGCGCCGTTGCCGGGGATTGATTTTCTAATCAATTTGTTATTCTGTTTTTACTACTGATTCTTGATTGTTATTTCCTGATTGTTTGTGTTTAGGCTTTTATGTCCGAGGGAGAAGCGGATCAACGACTTAAGAGAATTAAGGAGTTTCTCCAATCCTCGAATTTAAGGCTAAATCGGTCAATTTCAACTCCACCTCCAGAATTTGACCTTGCACGACATACTTCCCTCCCATCTTCTTGCAGTTCAATCAAATCTGAATCGGAAGCAATGGCGATGGAAAACGATCAGACTCTTAAGGAGTTAGCGGCTCCAATTATTGATCAACAACCGCTATGCATAAGCACCAATTCTGAGATAGATTTTGAACTTAAATCTGGACTGATTCATCTCTTACCTACATTTCATGGTTTTGCAGGAGAGGATCCGAACAAACACCTCAAAGAATTTCATGTGGTATGCTCAAGTATGAAGCCAACCGGCGTTTCTGAAGAGCAAATTAAATTGAGAGCTTTCCCATTCTCATTAGCAGATTCGGCAAAAGATTGGCTATACTATCTACCACCAGGTACCATTACCACTTGGAATGAGATGAGTAAACTCTTTTTGGAGAAATACTTTCCAGCCTCGAAAGTTACAAATATTAGAAAAGATATTAGTGGCATTCGACAACACAATGGAGAATCACTTCATGAATATTGGGAGAGATTTAAGAGGTTATGTGCTAGCTGTCCAAACCACCAAATTAGTGATGGACTCCTAATTCAATATTTCTATGAGGGTCTCCTACCCATGGAAAGGAGTATCATTGATGCTGCTAGTGGTGGAGCACTAGTTAATAAAACACCGAACGTTGCAAGACGTTTGATTAGTGACATGGCAGCGAACTCCCAACAATTCAGCAATCAATTTGAGCCACAACTACCAAAAGAGAGTAAATGAGGTAAGTACTTCAAATATTGAACATCAACTTTGTGAACTTACCTCTCTTGTAAAAAAAATGGCTGTAGGACATATGCAGCAATCTTATGCATGTGGAGTATGTTCTGCCATGGACCATCCAACCGACATGTGTCCAACTTTGCAAGAAGGAGATACAGAACAAGCCAATGCCATGGGTGGATTTCCAGGACAACCAAGGCAAAGGTATGACCCTTTCTCCAATACTTACAATGCTGGATGGAGAGATCACCCTAATTTAAGATATGCGAATCGTCAACCAATTGTCCCAAATGCCATACCAAATCGACCACCAGGTTTCAATCAACCTAGAGTGCATCAACCTTTTCAAATGCAACCACCACCGATGCCACATCTAGCACCGCAACCAGCTTCACAAAACTCAGGTATGTCTCTCCAGGACATTGTTAATGCACTTGCCACTAACACAATGCAATTCCAGCAGGAAACTGGGGCAAGTATCCAAAACCTGGCAAATCAAATGGGACAATTGGCCACTAGCATGAGCAAATTCGAGGGCCAAGGCTCAGAAGAATTATCTTGTCAAACGATGATCAATCCAAGAGAGAATTCTTGTGCGATAACTTTGCAAAATGAAGAGCAATTAGATGTCCTGCCAAAGAAATCACAAACTGATGAAGGAGATGACACCACTTCCACCATGAACAAAACACTGACTTCTCAGGTAAATCCTATAACTCCCATTCCTTCATATGTTTCTCCTCCACTTTTTCCTAGTAGATTTGCACAATCGAAGGAGAAACAAGAACAAGAAATCCTGGAAACTTCTCACAAAATCGAGGTAAATATACCACTTCTGGATGCTATTGAGCAAGTACCTCGTTGTACAAAATTTCTCAAGGAGTTATGCACCAACAAGAGAAAGTTGAAGGAAAATGAGAAAGTAAGTGTGGGGGGAAAATGTTTCAGCTGTATTGCAAAGAAAAATTCCTCCAAAATGCAAAGATCCAGGTACGTTCATCATTCCATGCACCATTGGTAATACCAAGTTTGAAAGAGCTATATTAGATTTAGGAGCATCTATTAATGTCATGCCATATTCTATTTATGCTTCTTTAAATCTTGGACCTTTTGCGAAAACTGGTATTACCATTCAGTTTGCTGATCATTTTAATGCATATCGCAAAAGAGTTGTGGAAGATGTGCTTGTGCAGGTGAATCAATTGGTTTTTCCAGCAGACTTCTATGTCCTTAAAATAGAGGATGAGACATCTCCTAATCCAACACCGATTCTTTTAGGGAGGCCATTCTCGAAAACTGCTAGAATCAAGATTGATGTTCATTATGGCACTTTGACCATAGAGTTTGATGGCAAGGTGATATGTTTTAATATTTTTGAGAAAATGAGGTACTCTAATGACTTACATTCTGTTTTTGCAGTTGACGTTATTGATTATTTGCCACAACAATGTTTTGAGTTAACTCGCAAGAATGGAGTGGATGTTGCTATTAGTGAACACATAAGGATAGAAAGTTTCAAAGAACCAAGAAAGCTGATACAAGTGTCTAAAGAAGTGGAGGAAGCTGTGACAAGCTTGGATGAGACTATAGCTATCACCACAAATAGGTATGATGTTTCGTACATTGAATTGCCTTTATCTAATGAGAAACTTCTTCCTTCTGTGATGAAAGCCAATACCTTGGAGCTTAAGTCACTTCCAGATCATTTGAATTATGGATTCTTGGGTGAGAATGATACTTTGCGAGTTATAATGGAAATGGGCCTTGCACGAATACAAGAAGATAAACTCGTCCGAATACTTACAGATCACAAAATAGCTATTGAGTGGACAATTGTTGAAATCCAAGGCCCATCCATATGCATTGACCGTATCTTGTTAGAAGAGGGATCCAAGCCCATTAGAGAAGCACAACAGAAATTGGATCCTCCCATGATGGAACCAACGTCGGGCTGAGGACGTTAAACCAAGCGCTTATTGGGAGGCAACCCAATGTTTTTGAAAAATAAAAAAAAAGAAGAAAAGAAAAATAAAATGAGGTAATAATGATCGATTTTTGTGTCTCAAGGAGATTCCTTTCGTAGGCCATCAAATTGATCAGGTTTTATCTCTCTTTACCATTTGTCTCATTTGTTTTTATATTTTTTACTTGTTTTTGACTTTTGTTTGCTATTGTATTGTTATCTCTTTTATGTGTCTTTAGTTTCGTTTTTGCTCTTTCCTTTTCCTTTCTTTTGTTTAATTTGATTACTCTGTGCTTTGAGCTCATTTGTGCAGCAGCTTGTGGAAACATCCAAACGGAAGTTGAAGTCATTCGCCAAAGGTTTGAAATGTGCATATCTTGGAGAAAAACAAACTCGATCGCATTATCGGTAATATCTCTTCTTTTCTCCTCTTCAATGGATGCCGATATCTTTCTGTCGAACCTTCGTAAATATTTTCCTTCACTTCCTCAAAATACTGTGTTTAAAATTTAGAAAGTACGGATGACTAGACTTTGGGCATTGATGCTCCTAAATGTGCCTGCTGATATCCGATGGCTTATCGAAGCCAAGGTGAGATTGTCCGGTGAGTCGGACATTAATCTCGCAAAATACATGCCTGGTTTAGGAAAAAGCTACTACGCCAAGAGGCGAAGAGCGAAAAGGTTACAAGTATGTTATAAATGTGCTAGATGGAATTGTAACCAGACTTGTCGTCCATTAGGTTTTGTGTCCAGGAATAGAGAAGATAAACTTTCATTTATTAAGAATGGTTTGAGTAATGAGTCGCTGGATAATTTTTTGTTAACTCTCTAGTCACATTCTTGTGGACTTGTTCAGCGTGAATTGCTTAATCTATGGACACAATTTCATGATGAATTGCAGTGTTATAGTCTAGGGAATCTGACTAAAACGACCCTGTTTGCCAGTTTATAAGAAAACTGGATGGGAAGCAAATCCCCGACTCATAGAAGGCGTTTTAGCCGTTACTGGACGTAAAACCAGAGGAAGATGTGAGCCACAATCACAACTACTTGTATATTTGAATGTGTGTTGTTGTCAAATTTTATTTCTTTCTTGTTTCGTTTGATCTGATTATCAATGTTGTTTTTTGTGTTGTTGTTGTTTGTTGATTTTGTTTGTTTTAATTTCAAGTTTTCTTTTTGACAAACCAGATGACTACCCCATGATTTAAGCACACGTGGAAGACAAGTGTGGAGGTTTTGTCAACCTCCGCCGAAAGTATATCTTTACTTTTCATGCTTCACGTGTGAGACAAGTGTGGCGGTTTTTTTTCAAACCCCACCGAAAGTTTATCTCCATTTTTCATGCACACGTGGGCGACAAGTGTGGAGGTTTTGTCAAACCCCACCGAAAGCACATCTATTTTTTCAAATCTCGGGGCGATAAATCTGCATCGAGCAACCCCCACCGAAATTATGTCCCCATGTGTCAAATTTGAGAGTTTAACGTGTGTATATATCCATGCTGCATATTTTGAAATGTCATTTCATAACCTGTCTTGCACTTGAATCGCATAATACCTAACGTGCATCATTGTCTTACACAAGTTTAGAGCACTTGTAGAAATTGAGAAAACACCAATTCGGCGATTCCAAAATATATGCGTATTTTGTGGATCGCAATTTGGTAAAGATGGAGAGTTTACAACAGCAGCTCTTGATCTTGGTAGGACAATAGCTGCGAGGGGTATTCATTTGATTTATGGAGGGGGTAGTCTTGGGTTAATGGGGTGTGTGTCGACAGCTGCATCATTGGGAGGAAGTAAAGTTCTCGGCATTATCCCTAAACCATTAGCTGTGCGAGATATCATAGGCAACACAATGGGGGAAGAGTTACAGGTCTCTAGCTTGCATGAGCGTATTGCACATATGGTCATTAAATCTGATGCATTTATAGCTTTGCCCGGTGGTTATGGTACATTAGAGGAGATAGTTCAAATCACCTCTTGGGCACAGCTAAACATCCATCGGAAACCCATTGGTTTGTTAAATGTCAATAATTTTTTTGATGTTTTGTTGTCTTTTCTTGATCAAGCAGTAGAAAAAAACTTCATCTCACAGTCGGCGAGGCAAATCCTGGTTACAGCTTCAACTGCAGGGGAGTTAATTGACAAACTACAAGAATTCGTCTATTCGTCTGATCCAACAACAGCTCGGATTGATTGGTTTGGAGAAGGCAATAAGAGGCGTAAACTGGATTTAACGCTCCATCTGTAATCTCTATCTGTTGGTTTGCTTTGTTTTCGTTTGCTTTCTGTTTATTGTGTTTATTTGAGTTTTTTTTATGTCATTTCTTTTTGAGTTTTTTTTCAGGTTGTTTCTTTCGTCCCAGGTAATATTTTCTAATCTTGATTTTTAGAATGGTGGCTTAAAAAGTTTAAGTCCTCTTGAAACGCATTCTGGATCTCTTTAATCCAGAACGGCTGAATAAGGAGGCTAACCTTTAAACTTTTTAGACCCATTCTATCTGACTTGTTTTTATTTGCTGGTTTGTTGGACTTTGTTATTTTATGAGTAAGTTTGGTTTTATGTAATTTAGAGTTGTTATGTGTTGTCTTTATTAGTTTCGATTCAAAAAGAGAAATTTGTGGAAAACAACTTGAGAATGGCAGAATATGGGGATTCTTGAACCCTTGAAACGCATTCTCTCTGAATAAATCCGTAGTTTGTTTATTTCATGTTGTTTGAAGTGTCTTGTATCTTGTTTTGTTCTTTCATAATAAAGGTATATAGGCTGGAACCCTTAAGTCTGCGGGCTACTGGTCCTAAGGATTGTTGAAATATACAATCTTGACTCAGGTGTAACAACGCCACTTACCTCTTTTCTTGCATTTTGTGGGTCGATGATAAGATAATGATTGAATTAAGAATAACTCTTGGAAAATGATAAATGATGCATGGATCTGTGGGCTTGAAATGTTTATTGGTTTTCGCTTTGCTTTTGATTCCTTGCGCAACATTGAGCACTGAGCTATTATCACTGAGTTATTTGTTCACTTAGAGAAAGTTTATGTAATTTAAATGTTTCTTCAGATTTCAATGAATTCTAAACTTGTTTGATGGTCACTCGAGGCGAAATCCTAGACTGTGCAACATTGGGGAAATGATTTAGGCCATCTTTGGACCGTTTGAGCCTTAATCGCCAACCTTGACTGAAATTTGATCCCTAGTTACCCCTTTGAGCCTCTGTAAGCCTTTTTCTTTGTTAACTCACTAAAAGATTTCCTAACCTCAAATGAGTTTGTTCCAAACAGTTTTATCCCTTACCTATAAGCATGTAGATCATTCGCACTTACAATTTGAGCTATGTTCTGGTTTTGGAAGTTAGAGAGGTTGGATTGTGCCATTAGCATGCAGTGAGTTTTATTATTGTTTTGTAAAAAAAAAAAAATCTGTACTTATCTTCCACTTTACTTACACATTGAGGACAATGTTGTTTGTTTAAGTGTGGTGGAGGGAAGTGTAATAAAAAAAAAAAGAAGAAAAAAAAAGAAAAAAAAAGAAGAAGAATAAGAGATCTATGCCCTTAAGTGTTCTTAAAAAGAATGAAACAACAAAGTATGAGGGTATAGTTTTCTTTTGTTTCTGCAAAAAAAAAAAAAAAAAAAAAAGATTGAGTGTTCTAAATAAGTTTGGGGGAGTAACCTGGTAAATTGAAATGAAGGTGTGTTATAGGGTTGAGCTCTACATAGTCTTGAATGATTTATGTGTTTGTGGGTGATTTGATCCAAAATATTATCCTTTATCATACCTTCACCCAAGCCAAACGTTACAAGCTTAATAAAGTCCTACTTGATCCTTGGGTTTGTGCATGTCTACATTAGTGGAGAG